>JASANF010015539.1:0-37916 GCA_030248245.1 Trissonchulus sp. WLG1_4 | reverse complement strand
ACAAATTCAACATTATTAAATTATTATTATTAAACATTATTAAATACATCATTAAAATGTAGACCTTTCTAAAACTCATGTACGCAAATTTTTGGTCATTTTTGAAATTGTGAACTTTTCCGTAAATACGGTAGGAATCTGTTGAATACAGACTAACAACGCTCACAGAAGGGTCACTTAGGAGAAATTTGCAAGTACTTTATAAACGTATTGAGGGAGGTACCTAAATAGAAGTAATTTGGCAGGTACGAATAACAAGTTCCCTTGAAAATTATTAGTTACTTTTTGAAACATTATTATTTGTACGTGCCAAAGTACTTCCAGTTACCTCACTCAATAATGTTATTGAGTACTTGCAAATATGTACGTTCCTAGTGAGTAGTGACTTTTGTTAGTCTGAATTTAACAGGTGTAGACGACTGGGTACTTGACTATGTGTCTGCCAGTCTAATTTGCTTGACAAGAGCCTACAAAATTAGCTCGTCGACTTTTTAATTTGAATCACCTTCTGACGAATTGAGTTTTATTATGCCTCTTCCCCACAAGTCGTGGAAAAAACGACAAGTATTTTGTTTGCAAGGTCGAGTGTAATATATACATAAAATCGTTAAAATTGTCCATGTGCTCATTGGTACCCGAACAGTTTATCAGTGTCGCTCTCAGAGGAAATTGCAATGCAAGTTCAAAGTTGCATTGTTATGTAATTCCTATGTACGTTGCTACTACGTTGTTGAAAATTCTCGTGGATGGTTTGCTTGTAGTTGTACATGCCCAATTGGAATAAAGAAAATTGTCTGCAAACATACACTTAGGGTTCAAATTATGCTCTATTTGTGCCTGGAAGTGCCAAGTGTATTCCTCTAGGCACTGCATGTGGACCTAAGACGTAAGTCGACCTAAGAAAGTGAGTTTCGCATTGAAATTTTGAATTGTTCTTAAATAAATGATTTTATGTAATTTGTGTGGCGTACGCTACCTCTATCTACCGACATTTTTCTCTACCACTTATGCTACTACCACTTCTATCTACTCGGGTTGCTGTAATTTTTAATATCCAAACCGCTTCTATCGACTATACTCTAAAACTGGCTACTATTGAGTACGCAGTCATTATTGTCATCTTAATATCTTAATCTTAATTTTATCTTAATCTTAATATCATATTAACTGTATACACTAAAGTTGTTTTCAAATTGTCAATTTTTTTAAATAATGTCACAAAGCGAAAGAAACAGCCCTGGTTTATTTTGAATATTTTTCTGTTATTATGAATTACTTTTATTAGGTATATTATTTACGAAGGCTATAATGTGTGCAAAATTGAAGCAAATCGGAAAACCTAATATTTTTACGCATACAAATAGCCCCCTCTTAACCTCCAAAATTGACACCATGACTTGACACTGTTGCTTAATGCATAATCTACAGTAATTCTAGTAGATAGAAGTGGTGCTAGATAGAAGTTGTGGTAGAGAGAAGTGACAGTAGATAGAAGTTGTGTAAACCATTTGTGTGATACTACAGTAGTCAACTGGGGCATAAAATGAGTGTGTAAGTGTGTATGCATGTGTCAGTCAGCATGTATCAATCAGCTGTATTTACATTACAGTAAAGGTCACTAGGGAGGAATTCGCAAGTACTCTGAAACAATATTGAGAAAAAGTAATTTGGCAGGCACGCAAAATTACTATCCTACTTTTTAGTAATTCTTACACATTGTTCAAAATTTTTGTGTGTTTAAGTTGTGTTGTTGTTTTGTGTTATAAGTTACCATTCTAGATTTCGTACTAGAATTGTAAATTATTTCAGTTTGTAATTTTTTTCAAGTTTTCACCGATTGTACGGATAAAAATACTCAAATAAAATAAAAGAAATACTTAAAGTGTCAAATTACAGTTAGTATTGTATCAATTTGTGTAAATTCTTTGTTCAATTTACGGATAATTTTACGAAACATTACACATCATTTACATGTAGCTAACGTCAACTCAAGAGTAACACCTACCGCCATGTCATTATTTGAATCAACAAGCAGCTTACAACTACAGTACTGATAAAAATTAACTACCTATGATGCAGTCAGCATCACTGATCGAGCCATAGCGTCATGGACTACAGTCATTGCATTGACATCGCAGGTAAAATAAATTGGAAATTTCTGTTGAATGTCATCAAATGACTCCGGAGTCAGAGTTAGTGACTCCGGAATCACGCTCACATTAGTCAACAGCTAAACTGGATACTTAACGTAGAGTATACGTACGTATATACTGAAACAACGTGCATAAAGGGAATGATGGCTAATGTAAGTGCGATTAGTCACTGACTCTTACCCCAGAGTCACGTAATGAAATTCAATATTCCAATTAAAATTGTTCAATTTATTGGACCTGTGACGTCAATGCAATGACTGCAGTCAGTGACGCTGTGGCTCGATCAGTAATGCTGACTGCAGCATCATAGATAGTTAATTATGATTGGTACTGTATCTTCATTTTTGTACTGGGACCTGCTGCTCAACTTTTCAAGTCTTTCAATTGTAACAATTGTAAGTGCTAAATCAGGTGATTCGTTACGAATTCATTATATAAATTCATGACGAATCACCTGATTTTGCACTTACAATTGTTACAATTGTGAGATTTCTAAAGTTGAGCAACAGGCCCCTGGTCGTCATTTTTTTCAAACTGCAACAATCGCAAAAATATTTGCTAAAAAATTATAAACTAACAAATTACTAACTTGTCAACGACCCAATCTGTAAGACCTAATTTTTCGATAGCTATTTGTTCAGTCCAGCGCATGTTTGGTCTGAAAAACGGTCCAAATTGAAATCTACGCTGCATAATAAACTCATGTTGACCAGGTTCCCAGTGCTCAACGTCACAGCCTTCGATTTCGCCATTGATATGTATCCAGCGAGCTTTAACCATCGGCAAAAGTATGCCCTGAAACAATAATCTAACAGGGTTTGTTCGTAACACGAGTTTGTGTAGTAAATGTGGAAGTGCTCAGTGCTAGCGCTTAGTGCTTACATGTGTACAGCAAAGCAGAACTGTATATTAGGTATTAACCCTTTCCTTCATAAATTTTTCTAAAAAGTCCAAGCCTTGGCTGGCATTTGAGCCGCTGCCATGGACTGGGCATGCTTCCCAGAGACAACTTTGTGGCAGTATTGTCACGCCAGACCACTCGGCCATTAGCTCGCTTCACTCGTATACCTAAGGTATCCTCATGAAGAGCATGATTTTGTTAAACATCAGGCCGACAGGTTTCACTAGTAGGAGATAGGGCTAAATTTTGCTCTGAAGCAACATTATGGATGAAAGGGTTAACGTGTAGGTATGTAAGATGTGTTAAGGTGTGTGGATGTGATTACTACTGAAAAGCACTACCTAGCACTAGCACCTATGCTTTATTTTTGTTCCTTCTAGAGAAGAAACTATTGTTTTGAAATTAACTGCTCATAGCGTTTAACGCTACTGAGCAGGCTGCATAGCCAGTATGTTTTACGTGTATTTTCAGCTTGGGAGCTGCCTGCTGATTATTGTCTGCGTATAGGCAGAAAAGTCAATAATCTATGTACACTGCTGCAACAATGTACCTACTTTTTCAAAATCGGCACCGGGATGTTTCACCAGCAGTATATAAGAGCCATTAGAAAACAGTGTTTATCGCTTCTTGTTCTTAGAGCTGATTTGCTCAGCTCAGATCAAAGTGTCACTTTTGAGCCAAATGGCTCGTGCAGCAGGATGCTTAATATCCTGAAGCACTTTATTGTACGTACTACGTATTTAGATTAAGTTAGAACAAGCTAGTTATAAAGTAGAGTAAGATACGAAGTAGGTATAGCAGCTTACGATAAGTATGGAATAGAGAACTTAATTCATTTAAACTTGAAAGGTAGAACCGGGGAAGGAACCTTGCCCCTTTTGGGGCCTACTTGTTACTAATAGTGTCCTTCGTGCGTGTGAGTGCGAGTGGCCAGCAGGCTTAGTTGTGTAACAAATTTCGAGTTTCTTGATGACCTACAGTACCGGCAAAAATTAAAGTAGTATGCTCGTTCGAGCACGATCTATTTATTGCATAATGTTCAAAGCAAATTGGACTGCTCGCGAGCCTTACGAACAGTCTAATTGCTTGTCAAGTTTTCTTGCTTCGAGCTTTCTGATAGCTTTATTCACAGCTGTTGCATTTTTTAAACTAAGTGACCCGCGTAGGTACGTACTAGTGCTAGCTGTTGGTCCTCGCTTGCTTTTTGGCCTCTGAAAGTCTACAAGGTCTACTGACCTCAGTTACTAGCATTTAGTAGTCATACATTTAATGAGGGGGGCTCGCCGCAACAGCCAAAGAGCACGCGGAAAGTGTCCTAATACTATGAGCAAAACTTGTCAAATGTGCCTTGAATGAATGTGTAATGAATCACACCATATTTTGCAATCAAGTATGATGAAAACTAGGCCATATAAAATTGCTATTTTTTACTGAAACAATGATTTAACAAAACCACTTGTGAAGTTCATAACAACTGTTAAGGTGAAGTAAGTAAGTAACTGTTAGCTTAAGTGAAGTAAGGTATAGGTGTTAGGGATCAAGTGCAGTTGGGGGGGGAAAAATAGTGGACCTATTTTTTGGTGTAGAGCACCTTGAGGGAAGCATTTTTTGTAATAGAACCCCTATCCACAAATTTGGATTTTCTGAGCTATGACCCCTTGAAAATTGCATTTTCAGTGTTTTCGGAAGTGAACGTAGGCCAAAGTTCGAAGCCAAAAATGGCTATAATCTTTGTTTTTGGATAGTTTTGAGTGCGTTATGATGTTTTAAGGCATCGTCTAGGCTTAGTTGGCAGGATTCTCTAGGCTAAGCTGGCAGGATTTTTTCTTAAAATTTCGATTTTTTATTGCCTAAGCCTGAGCCTAAGCCTAAGCCTGAACCTAAGCCTAAGCCTAAGCCTGATACTAAGCCTAAGCCTAAGCCCCATACTAAGCCTAAGCCCTAAGCCTAAGCCTAAGCCCAAGCCTAAATTAAGGCCAAGTTTGAATTTGGTCAAAAATTGGACGTTTCTGGCGAATTTGGCCAATTTTTCGGCAGGAACCCGGTAAAAGAGCCATTGTTTTGGTTCTAAAAAATTGTAAACAATAATCTGACACCATTTAGGGAGGATTAGAACGGAAAAAACAAGAGCTTCGGAAAACAATTGCGAAAACGTCCCTCACTGAGGGTTCAGATTTCGGGGGGTCGTATCTCAGAAAATCCAAAAAATGAAATAGGGGTTCTTGAAGCAAAAATGCTTCCCCCAAGGTGCTCTACTCAAAAAAATAGGTCCACTATTTTTCCTTCGTTGAAAAAGATCATTCAAAATTAAACAAATTGAAAAAACTAATAGAAATTAGAGAAAAAGAATTAGTTTAGTCGAAATCGCTAATAGAATTTGTGTTGAAAATATCAAGCATAGAATTTAATTAGACTGACTAAAATTTTATATACAATACAAATATGAAGTATATATAGAAAGTCTACATATCCTTATTCGTTTTAACGTTTACAAAACTCGAAATCTAAAATTTATTGTCTATTAATTGCTGCTAAATTATTTAGAAAGCAAAAAAAATCCCAACGCAAAAATAGCCAGGTACCAAACCGATTGCACTTCGGAGAATGACTGTGAAGTCTACTGCTTTGAGGAGAGGAAAAAGACCAACCTCGACTCGTTCAGGAGTATTCCAGAATGCAACAACAACGAATGTTCCTGTTTGTTTGACAGTAAGCCATTTAGAATGGATTATTGCTACACTTTATGTGAGTGTCAAATTATGTGTTACGTCTACGTGTAGCTAAAACAAACCGATAAACACTAGAGAACATTTACATACAGCTATACACTGGTTCAAACTATGACATTGTATACCTGTTTCCGTAACAATCAACACTACTAGGATCTATCGCCCGTTTGCACCAACCTTATTCTTGAGCTATTCTCATTCTATTGCTATTCTCGTATGCTGGTCACCGTTTTTCAATGCCCAGAAATTATGTTCAGTGTATGGTAATTGGTTAATGGGTAACCATTATCGAAAAACCGTTGAAAATAATTCTAATGAATACGTCTTTAGGGTTGAGTGAGATCAGCTATTCTTGAATCATTCTATTTTCGAGCTAATCTATGTTGGCGCAAGTCAGTGTATATGTCGTATGTGCTTTGTTATACACGTTCGTATACTGTCGGCGATATAGGTGTACAAATATTCAGAAAACTAATCACGATGTACTCAATTTGTTGAAAAAACTATTTAGGCTAATACCGGAGTTTGGTCAAAAACTGATACCAGAATTAAAATTCTGACTCTCCGCTTAAGTATCAATAGCTACATACCAGTTTGCTGAAAATATTTCACTGTCCATTCCGAGACATACAAACTAAAGTGACAAAACTATTTCAGGCGCGGACGGTCTTAGAAATTGGAAATTGTGCAGAGAAGACGACGACTGTAAAAGTTTTTGCCAAACTGAACTAGACAAACTTGACTACGAGCCGATATACAAAAGCGACACAACGGTCACAGAAAAGTGTCTACAGTATGCCAATACTAACGAGTGCGAATGCACATTTGAAACCCTTGGTCGTTCGCACAGTGTTACTGGTTAAATAATGTTATCATACGGCACACGATAACAATCAAATGTTCTCTTCAAGTATTGAAATTGTTTAATAGTTTGGTTTTTGAAGATGCTGTAATAAAAAGATCTGTTAGATCTGTAATTGGTATTGTTTCAATAGTTTTCTTTGCGTGCATCTAAATTTTAGCTTGATTGAGTTAAGAATGCGGTTGACTATAAAAGCCTAAAAACAGTTATGCCACTTTTTTTTTCTCACTCCCCATTATCCAAAGTAGATTAAGCGGATTCACCATGCTTGATTGCAGCACTCGCTATCTAGCTTACAAACTTATCTCTAAGGGTCTTATTCAAAATTGGACTTATCGGATTAGGTTTTTGTCAATAACGCTGCGTCATGTCCACGTAATTCACTGAAAGTAGGCAAATGTAAGCTGCGAAGAGAAAATTTCTAGCCTGCTATTTTCATTTTATGCTGTAATATTAGCAAAACTAATTTTTATCTGTTCCGGTAAAACTAATTTTGAATAAGGCCCTAAGCAAGCGTTGAACCTTTCACCTGGCCAAAACACGTTCAGACCCAGCAAAAAGCTGTTGTCCCATTCCTGCGCCCGTTAAGTTTTCCCACCAATTTAGTTTCGCATTCCTGCGCTAGTTACCATTCCTGCGCCAGTTGGATTACATTTAAAACAGCAATAAACTGCAAGCGTGAATGAATTAATGGCAGGAGGTAAAGTGCAGGTGTCAAAACTCAAAACTCAAACCACTTTACCAAATACATAATGGATAGTAGTTTTTCGTGCCTGCCAAATTACTTCTATTTACCTCCCTCACGAACATTTCATAGTACTTGCAAATTCCTCCCTAGTGACCTTTACTGTAATGTAAATACGCCTAGCTTGTGACACATGCATACAGACCAACACACACACACACACACACACACACACACACACACACACACTTAGTGACCTTAAGGGGGGAGTAACTGTATATATGTCGTGCCCTCAGAACTAACTTGCCCTCAGAACTAATAGTTAGTTCTGAGGGCAAGCAAGTCTGCCTCTAGGAGTGATTGCTGTTGAGGGCAACCCTCACAGCCTATCCTTTGTTAAGACTAGGGATTAACACAATGAGTACTCTTGAGACAAAAGTCAATAGTGAACACAAATGTCAAAATAAACCGGCCCATATGATAAAGTGGCTTGCTTTTTCTCATACTAATTTTCGCCGTTTAACAAATTTTTATGGTGGGGGGGAGGGTGCCTGTCAAAGTTTTAGTTACGTTTTCTAAGTTCCAAACTATTTGTATGTATAATGTAAATGTATTAAATGTATGTAAATTTGTAAAATGTAAAAAGGTCTAGAAACTGTATTTGTAAATGCAAGTGAGTGGTTATTTGCACTTTTGTGGTACTGGCGTGGAAGCAGAAATGAACTGAAAAAACTTCAAAGTTGGCGAGCGCCTATACCGATTAATAGAATTATGATATATTTAAAACTGAAAATTTTCGCAAAATAAAACAGGTTAGACCTTTTTGTAGTTCACAAATAGACATACTGTACCTACAAATACAGTTTGAAATTTGGAAAACGTAACTACCACCTTCCTAGCTCCCATAAAAATGAGATAAACGGCGAAAATTAGTATACAAAAAACAACAGATAGGCTGTGAGGGTTGCCCTCAACAGCAATCACTCCTAGGGGCAGACTTGCTTGCCCTCAAAACTAACTATTAGTTCTGAGGGCAAGTTAGTTCTGAGGGCACGACATATATAAGTGAAAATTTCAGGTTCTCCGATTCGCTTTAAATTTGCGCATAACTTACATTCTTGACTTGGGTAGCCCTCCTTAACTGACTACATATTTTAGTATTAATAAAAAAGTACCTTACTACTAACATGAGAGTAAATTTTTTGACAGATTATCTAATTTATACCTATTCAAAACTTTAAAGCAGAATTCGTTCTCTCAGGTCATATCACGCCAAAACAAGGGGCATAGTAACACAATAATTTTCTACCAGTGGTTTAAAATTCGAGTAATTAAGGTTTTCGTTGGTAATGACATTTGTGTCTCATGCCTTGATATTTCAGTTTCATTCCTTTTATTGTATTTTTAACAATATCATGCCAACACGTAGTCAGCCGTCTACATCAATTGAGTACTGACTAACAAAGGTCACAGAAAGGCCACTAGGGAGGTATTGGCAAGTACTTTATAATATTAATGAGGGAGGTAAATGGAAGTACTTTGGCAGTTTGACATGGTTCCTTATTCATTCTGTCCAAAAAAATAAATAAATAAAATATTTAACGTTATTTAACTTTTTTATGATCTGTAAATCAAGTTACTAACTTAGAGTCGACAGACTTTTAGTGAGCGGACATAAAAAGTCTCACCACTACACTGTGTTTTGATGCTATTTTGATACTTCTGATATAAATACGATAGTTGGGTATTAATACGTTTGATACCGGTATCAAAAATATCATATTTAAGTTAGGGTATTATATTTAAATTATTTGGTATCATAATTATATCATATTTATATTTTTGCCGAGCATCGAATATAAAAAGCATTCTATTTAAATTCAAAGTACAGTCAGCTTCACATGAAAATGGATTCTAGGCGTCGGGATTATTGATGAAATCGGACGCGTCGGGTGATGTCATCCGATGCCCTTGATTATGAATTCCGACGCCTTGAGTTTTGCCAGCCAATAATTAATTAGCTGTCAAGGTAAAATTGAGAGTTTAACATTAGGGTGGCTGCTTTGGCTCAAATTATGAATACTAAGTGATTTTGTTCTTTTAGTCGCATTAACTAGTAAAAGTTTGAATTCAGGAGTTAAAATTTTAAGATAAAGATTAAGATTTAAGTTGAGATTTTAATTTTGCATAAACGTATTTTGCATCAAATAACATATGAATATAAACTATAAAAAATTTGCATAACTCGTTGAGTAGTCACCCTCCTACATTTTTCCAGCAAGCTCTCTAATTTCAAATTCAATGATGCAATCCGATGCCCAGTTAGGCCCATCGGATGATGTCATTGAACGGCCTTGGTGATAAAACCCGACACGTCGGATAATGAAATGGCTTCGAGCATATCCGTTTCCATTTGAAAACGACTTTATTGTATTTATATTATATTTAAATGTAAAAGTATCAAAAAAAATTTTTAAAATTTTAGTATCATAGTTATATCACAATTATTATTCCCACGCTCAAAAACGGTATTTTTTGATACTTGTGCAGGTTGAGAACGGCGGCTTTCTTTGATCTCGCCATTTGCTACGCCTTTTTATAATGATTGGCTGGTGCTCTGCCTTTTTATTTTTACTGGCTATTTCCAGTCCAGGTAGTTGTTTCATTGGCTGTTACTGCCAATCCGCATGCTCCTTACGTTTGCCAGCAAAACTTTTGGAAGGGGGAATCAGTTAACTGCGTTAAAATGCAGTTAACTGTATTTTTAGCTTAAGTCCAGTATTGTTTTTTGATTGCAATCGGACTTAATTTTAAGCTCGCTAATTTTTTAAAAATGCTACTGTACTTAATTAAGGGGGCGTTCGGTAATCGGGAGTTGCCTCAAAAGTCAGCAAAAAGTTGATACAACTAAAATTTTACTAAATAAGTAATTGGTATGGTATGAAATAACCCCTGTGTAAAAATTTTAAATCACGCGATAATGTCACGTGACTGCCAGAGCACTGCGCGTGAGTGAATTTTTGGCAAGCGATAACTAATAGCATGTTTGTTTTAAAATAATGATTTATATATCAAAATGTAGCCCTTGCGCTTTTCTAGTTGAATATTGTTTTTGTTTTTTATTATTTAGTTCAAATTTATTAAAATTGCAATTTTTGTATTTTCGACGTCGGTCTCTGAGCTCTAAAAGCAGTGGTATAATGGTCTAAAACATTATTTTAAAAAAATAAAAGAATGTTCAACTGCACACAATGATAGGCTATCGTCATGCCAAATTTTAGTCAAATCGTTTGAAGTAGCAAAAAGATATTGAATGCCGAAAATTACCGTGAGCACTGCTCAGTATAATTTATTTGAGCCAGCAGCTTTGCTGAGCGTTATTTAATTGCGCTGAAAGTTTGCATTTGAAATTTTGGGGATCCAAGACCCTAGCAAAAAACAGTTTAGGTAGCGAAGCAATGTTACACAGTTTTTCAGATAATGTTAAAAATGTACCAAATCGAACACAGTTTTTGGTAAAAACCGGTTTGCGGGCAAAAATAGACATAAAAATTAATCTTGCCGTTTTAATCATTTTTGGACTGCTATTTTGTGTCTAATGATGTGCATTGAGAAATTTTTAATATTTTTTGCTCAATATTCACCTATTTGGCAGTTTGCTAGTAAAAACCATAAAATTTGGCAATTTTCCAAATATCTTGATATTGGTATCAAATGGTATCCTGAGTAACTTTGCTTCTTGACACAGGTCTGAATTCGTTAGCTGAAAAAAGTTATGGCCCAAATGAGGTCACGAAGAAAATACTACTTTTGCGATGAAAAAAAGTTAAATTTGCGCATTGCTTAGGGAAGCATAGGCTTTGTTGTGTGGCAGTAGGTTCAAAATTTAGCCACTAAATATAAAAATCTACACTTTCTGAAAAAACAGTTTGCAGTTCAGCTGAATAGAATGAACACGTCAAGTTTTATGGCCCCCGATTGGGTATTCATCACGTGATGTGCCAAATGGCAGCTCTAGGAATTAAGGTGGTAGTTTCGTATGTGCAGTTTTTGTCGCGATTCGCTCTAACCAACAGCTAACTTTATGAAATTTGGCACACATATGAGGCACTTTTAGGCAAACATATGGGCAAATTATTTGTTCTTTATAATCAGTTACACTATAGTGATAACAAAAAAAGTAGTGTTTTTGACATTTTTTGGCTATTTTTACAATTTAAATTTTTTACAATTTTATAATTTTTTAATAACTTTTTCTCAAAAACAGTATTGATTTTTACTAAATGAAAAAAAAGGAATCTAGATATTTTACTTAAGATCAGTTTGGAACGTTAAAACGCAAATTTAACTGCAACTGTTTTCAGGAAATTGACACTTTCTGAATTTAACTCAGATTTTCACTTTAAATGGATGTGATGTAAAATTTAAGCTACGCATATCTTCAAAACTCGGCACCAAACTAGATAAAGTTGTATCACAGTGTTGTGTCAAAACTCATGTTACCAACTGTTATATAACCAGGGTTATGAGCTCTGAAGTGTATCACCTCCATTTTTTGACAAAAACGCTCGAAAATACATGACAAGACGTTATGTTTTATATTCACTTTACCTAGCTTCCGTATTGACGTTTGAATGTATTAGCGGTTACATTGGAAGACAATAGGTCAGTTTAGACTATGGTGGTGGAATTTATTGCCATGGTTGCCATGGCAACGCATACGAGTTCATTATACTAAAATATACGTCATGTACCCGAAAGTGTCAATTTGCTGATTATGTGTGCAGTTTATATTCATAATATTTAACCAAAAGGAAGAAAACTAAAATGTCTAGATTCCTTTTTTTGCAATTATTGATAGGCATTGTACTTTTTGCTTTCTCAAGCCATAAATTTTTACGAAATTCAAAAAAGTTCTGTTTTGAATCTTAGATTTAACGTACTGAAGCAATTTGAAAACTTATCCAAATGAAACTTTGCATGTATTGAGACACCTACCAGTGAATTTAGACTAAATTGGAATTAAACTTAATCAAGTCATATTCTTTTTAAGTAGTATAGTAGCGTGATCTCACACCGATTTGGGTAGGCAGGAGCCGGGTAGGCAGGAGCCTATCTTTAACGTGTTAGCTCCTGCGAGAAGCCTATCTTTAACGTGTAAGCTCCTGCGAGGAGCCAATCTAGTTCCAGTCTATCGAATTGGGTAGGCAGGAGCCGCGCTAGTTGTAGGTAGGGGATGCCGGTTTTATAAAATTATTTTAATTTTAATTTAAATTTTTTAATTTTAATTTCAATTCTTTTATTTTACAATTTTTTTAATATTAATAATCGTTTAAGTTAATACAAATTTTTATTACTGTTTTTTATGAATTACGTAATGTGTGTGTGGTTTTGCGGCAGATATTTTTGCAATAACACACGTGTATGCCCGCAGGGCTTTTAAACAGATGCCAACTAGTGGCAGAAAACTAGTTAGGTAGGTTACTGTAGTAGACTACGTGTTTTAAGTAAATTAGATGTAGCTCAGCGATTACTTGCCCGATCAAGGCGATCAATAGGTCATTTTATAGCTTATCATAAGAGCTACAAGGTATTTTCTGTCGCTAGCCTAGCTACAGCATAAATACGTACAAGTCTGGCAATCTATTGACAGGCTGATACAGTAAAACAAACTCGAAAGCCTGGCACTCTGCGAACCCGCAACAGATGTTTGTCTCTCTGGACTAGACATAAGACTAGTAGATTGTCACTTTAAACAAATGAAGATGGTCTGACTCATTCCAACTACGAAGACACATTTTTTGGAATGGATAAGTTTCTTAAACTTTCTTTTTAATTCTGAGCCTTATAGAACAATTTACGAGAGATAAAGGCAACTGAGATTCTACATAAATGTACTGATATCTTAAGTAATAAAATAGTTTTATATTAGCACAAACATAATTCAAATACACCGCATAGTACTAAAATTATTTCTTCAATTACAATTTTATTTTTCAATCTGCAGAATCACTTAATGACTCGTATTTAACAGATTTAGTTAATTAGAACAGGTTTAGTTAATTCAGAAATATGATTTTTTTAGTTCAAATGTAATTTGTTGATAGTAGTCTTACACTTGCTCTTGCTGTTAAAATTTTATTTATAGCGGTTCTATGTTTATTGCCACTTTGGAGTAACTACAACTACCTGTGCAAAATGCATTTTTTGACGTGCAATAACAGTGGCAAGGGGCGCGAGCAGCGTAATCCTGCAAACATCCTCCATACTCCGTAGGATTAGAACTGACCTACTATTTCCGGATTCTAGATAAGCTTAGCTGTAGTAAGACACTTTAAAACTCAGAATTTAAAAATTTATAACTCGTAGCTAAACAATACGCAGTGCGAATTAATACAATGATCAGTTTTTTTTTGGAAATCGAAATGTTTCAATCCATAAAGGGTATATATGAGTTATACTTTTTCAACACTTCATTGGTTGACAAACATAAAATAGTGGACAATTTTTGGTTAGTCTTTAATTAAAGTAATATATTATAACTATGTATTAAAGTTTTACTTAATAGAATTTTTGATTGGATTTTTAGTTTTTTGTGGGTGATAAATATTATGTGCTTTTTGGTGTCAAGGTGAAATTAACGTTGTAATCTTAAACTCTTAAAAACAAATGTTTAGTGTTTTGGTGTTATGTCTGGTTATTACAAAGTGGAAGTATATACGATGCAAGTAATAAGTTGCGTTTAAGTTTACTGTACTAAGACCCTCACATCAATTGCAGCGCTATTCGAACTGGGTGTAAGAATGGAGTGTAGTTTTGGATACTACAATTATGATTGTTAGATGAGTGTCAGGGTCACTCACAGCTGCTGCCAGTGCTGCCAATGCTACTGCTGCCACTACCACTGCATCTACCGCCGTTCTTCACAACTGTACAACGTTATTGTAATCACGTGACGAGGTAGCAGCCAATTGTTTGAGTGACTGGCTTGATTGCGCAATATGAAGCAATCATGCCAAGTAAAATAGTTTTATTGTTTCCAGTACATGTGTAAAAGTTTTATTAACTTATTAAATACTTTATAAATAACTTGTAAATATAGCTTATTATTGCAAATTAAGTGCGTTAATTGCTTATTAAATCACACTTGATCGCTAGTGCTGCAGTATATTAATAATTGATATACAAACTACGAGAAGCATCAGTACAGTATGCCGTGCTATACAGTATGCCGTGATACACTGTTGTAGACAGAGGAGAATCGAACATAACTAGTTTATTCGGTAGGCTAGCGTACGAATCATCTAACTATAAATGGCTATGGTATGAATATGGTCGAAGATAATCAGCATCCCACATTTTTGCTAAGCTTCTTTGATACGGCCTTGATCGAGCTCGGCTGTCAAAACATGTTGTTTTTTCAATTCTGCATTTGATTGAGCGTGGCTTTGAGACCCATGTTCGACGAATTTGTTGTTGCAATGAGTTATGTTGAAAAATCAGAAAAGTCTAGACTATTTTGGCTGCCAAATTGTGGTTTTTATTTTGTCAATTGCTGTTTTGCAGTACTGTTATTTAGCTAGGTAAATAGTTAAATGCTAAATTATTTAGCTAGCGGATTTTTACTAGTTAATAGTTAATAGCTAATAGTTAAATTCTTCTAGTTAAATTAATAGTTAAGTTAAAATCCCTCAGGAATAAAACTAGCATTTTAACTAGGCAATTTAACTAGATTTTAACTAGCTAGTCAAATATCCTGACAATCCTATCTGCAGAAAATTTGCATATTTGTGTCGTGTATTTGCTAGTGTTGTAAATGAGAAATAGGGCTTATGAGACTCGGGGGCTGTGGTGTAGTGGTTAGCATTCTTGTCGTCGACGCAAGCGGCCCGTGTTCGATTCCCGGCGCCTCCATTTTTTTCTTCGTTCTAAATTTGTGTCTCCTCTTTCTATTCAACATTCTGACGACCGTAACAGGACGGAAAGGATAGGGCCGGGTCTTCAAGACAGCCTTATCCACCCCTGGGTTGAGGTTCCACCAAAAGCAGTGGCATCAAGTTGCCAAAGGGTCAGACCAACAGCATTTTAGTTGGAACAAAGTTAACCAATAGCGTTTCAAACAAACTGTTGATGGCGGCGCATGGCTTAGAAGATATCATGAATGCACAACTTTGATACATTCTTTGTTTTATCCAAGCCTCTTTCATACTTGCTATTTTTAGTATAATATGTATTTTTTGGTGAAAATTTTTTTAAAAATTCGGCTGATAAGTGATAACCTATTTACAACCTATTCTACAAAGATCCGCATCCGCATCTGCAATTCGAAGATCAGTTGACTAGAATAAGCTAGCCAAGTTTTATTGCCCCAGATGGGGCATCCATCAGGTGGGGTGCTTGAGGTTCACAGTGCACATGAAAGGGTTAATGAACTATGTATACGAATTAAATTATTTCCGACATCTACTAACTGAATAGAAACAATCTAAAATCTGTTGAATAGAATACCCTAAAAGTTACTTTTAGTCAAGTTCATCATGATTCATCTCATGCCCCATATTCGGTGGTACATCACGTGGTGTGTATCATCCTCAGGGAATAAAAGGGTTAATGTTAAGAGTGCATGCTTTTACCCTGGCAACAGTTTAGGAATGAGTTGCGACCAAATAACTGACTGAAATTTCTGAACCCTGAGACAAAACAGGCAAAGTATTGTTGTCAGTTGTGACTACTCGCTTTACTCTTGATGCTATCGAGTGTTTCTTTTTACGCGGCGGCCTCACCTGCCGCGTATATACTATATTGCAATCGTCTTCTATGATTGCATACAGTTCTAATGTAACTGCGCTGCCAGGTCAAAAAATCCACTATTTGAGTGAGCGTGTGTGTTAGATCGTGCATGATACGTACATATATATTTCGCAATGGGTGAATCTGCAACACCGTTTTTGTGAGCGTAGCGTGTGTCGTGATTTGATGTGTATCGGATCATCTGGGTAGCTAGTGGCAGTAAAGTGCAAGAGTGTTCTTACTAACTCTGTTGTAGAAATGTTTCGTAGACTGGTTGTCAAGGCACGCAATTTTCATCGTGAATACATACAATTGTGGAACCCAAGTTGGCCCGAAAATTTCGCGTATGATGAAATTAAGTTCAACCGAGCACTAAACTACTGCGACATATAAACCTTTTCTGATGATTTTTTAACCATTTGTGGTTAAAGATTATGGATGAACTGAGTGCCGTCGTTTAATTGAAAATTTTAGTTGTAATAAATTTTGTTGCCGCGTTTTATATTCGAAGATATCCTCAGCACTGCAAGTAAGTCGCAACAAACTCACTCCAAACTTAAATTAACTCTACTCGCAATACGTGTTTGTTTGTCTCTCAGAATTTTTTGGTCAGTCTTTCGTCAAGCTATTATTTTCTAATGACTTTGGAAACATTCTGTTTGCAAAATATGTACTCGCAGAAGCAGTTGGTGCAATAGTGCAATAGTTCTCAATTGTTAAGAAGTTCGTTTACACTGAAATAACATATCCTAGTTAAATATCTAGTTATATTAATTTTTCTGGTAGTTAATAGTTATATTAAATGAAAGTAAATAGTTTTATGTTAAAATAAATTTGCCGCTAGTTAAAAGCTAATAGTTTTATTAAAAAATTTTACCGATAGTTAATAGTTTATAGTTAAGTTAAAATAAAATAGGTTAGCTAAATAACAGTATTTTGCAGTCTATCCTAGTTCCACTCAGTTTGTTTTACTAGCAGTTTGCGTAGCAGTTTTGTAATGATGGACAATTTTCGAATAAAGAATCGCAGGTATGAGGTTCGACGCGCTGCAGACTACGCAGATCTCATGGCATTGGGTAATCTTTTACCGTTTTGACTTACTTTTAATTCGGTACTATGCCAACAGATGATATTCATTGAGCCACATAATCACGCTTTTCAAACAAAACATTTGCTTTTGGTAATTTTCACTTTGAGTTTGGGGTTTTCTAGCCGTTTTAGGATATTGGCTAACTGATTTAGCGTTTGCTCCAATCTGCATCAAAATACAAGATTATCATCTAAATAAACAAACAAGCGTCCCAAAGTAACTAGGGAAATAATGGAACTTAACTTGGTGAACGGAATTCCCTGAAGTAGAAAGTAGAAGTTGTTGTTTTTGGGGTCATACTGGTGTGTGAAGTCTTAGCAAAATTTGAAGCAGGCTGTGCAAACTTTAGAGTAGCTTTGTGCATTTGAACAATTTGCTGAACTTTTTCTGGTGTTTGAGGTTTATTGTAAAGTCTTTATCGTAATTTAAAATCGAGCACTCCTATTTAAAATTGGTTTGGATTTGTGCTTTTATATGCATTTGAGCGAGATTCAAAAGCGACATTTCCCGATTCATAAAAAGTTTGGCGTAGTTTGTCAGTCAATCATAATTAACGATCTGTTGTACAGCCATTTTTTCGTTAAAGTTTGACAAAAAAGTCTAACTTAAATGGCTGAGCTAGGCATATGCTTTCTTCTGCAGTTGCAAACGCAATGCACGCAAACCCATTTTTTCTGCCGCCGCCTCAGCGGCGGCAGGCCTTTATACTGCTTTTTGGCAAAAGCTGGCCATCAAGCAGTTTGCATGATTTGCGTGTTTAAATTTTTGTTTGTGGGGGGATTAATTTTAAAAGCTGCTTAAAATTGGATAAAAACCGTAGCACAAGTTTATTAATTTTAATTTAATTACTGTATGAGTTATGTTAATTGCTGCAAATGCATTATTCAAATTTGATAATCTATGAGGTAGGAATTATGAAGTGGTAAGTGAATGACCCCCGCTTGGCCATAATTTCAATCTGCCTTTGCGGTGTTGTAATTTTTTCACAAAAGCTTACATTATCTAATCCAAAACATAGGTAACCTTCACACTCCAATTTGTTTGATGGAAGGGGTATGACTTTCTAGACATAACTAAAATGTAACTAAAAATTATTACTTAAGCAATCAATTTATTTATAAATGATAAATGATACAAATTTACTAATGATAAAAAACGTGATTTTATGTACGTTACGTTATTTTTGGCACATATATAAGTGAGAACTCAGACAGAACCCCCAGTTTATACCCACTTGTTAATGGATGGCCCCATTTTTTTATGCCAAGCTGGCAGTGCGCTGAAACGAAGAAGGGCTTAATTTATGTTTTTTCCCAAATATCAGCTAGACTTTACCGGTCAAACTAGACATTTAGTACCGACAATGGGCATTACTTCGTATTTCTGCTTCTGTAATTTATTATTTATATTACTATTTCTTATTTCATCCTTTATAGAAACACGAAATTTGGTTTGCAGTGCAGTTGAAAAGTGTTAAATCTGGTACTGAAGTCAAGCAAAAAAATATTTATTTAGACTTATTTTATTTTAATAGCCGGCATCGGCTTTATATACTGTACTTCAAGTATACCTAGTGCATGAGCAGTTCTGCTTGCACCTACCCATGGGGACAAAGTTTAAGATAATTAACCTAGTTTTTGTTCTCATTAAAGCTTGATACAATATGATCACGATGTAGCTCTGTTTCCAATGAAAGAGTTGAGTACCTGTGGCAGTTTGCGGACCACTTTTACACTATTGATGAATTTTTATTGATAACATTTTATCGAACTTTGACTTCACCTTGCATTTCAAAACCGTTCAGCTTCGCACTAATACCTGTGTACAGTTGATCTATTCAGTTCCAATGCTCATGTCGAACACATGCCATAATTGAAACTGCTTGCCAACTCGACGACGCTATCGCTTTCCTTGACAAAACAAGCAACAGTCTGCTGCAAAAGAAACATAGTAAAAATTTTACAGTAGTTTGTCATATTTGACAAAAAACCTGTTGCGAGCTCATTTTTTATTCCAACTTAAATCAATTATAACCAAACTGAAAAATTCTATTCTTTCGAAGATGAACATAATTTTATAGAAGACTGATGACCGGTGGAGCAAACCGCAAAAAATAACAATCCACTTTGCCAAAGCAAAGAGCTGGATTTGATTCATACCCGAATCAAACGGGATAAAAGCGCAACAGTAGTTGCCAAATTTCTCTCCAAAAACAGATGGTAAATTTCAATAGGTGACTTGTTCATTTTCACGGAAATATAGTTGAAAAGGTAGCGAACACATACTAACAGGATACTTGTGCACACTGCATTTTAAACCATGTTTATAAAAACGTGTGAGGAGCACTATTTGGTTTTCTTTTTCGCCCAGCTATTTCGCCAAGCCCAATTTTTATGCGAACATGCGCGTACGGTTACGACTACCTATGTAGGTAAAATGGCTCAGCTTACTTACTTACATATCTCACCCTGCATTGTAATATTGTAATATCATTTTTGTGCAAAACATGTTTCTTTAAAAACCAAAACAAAACTTTCTTCCAATTACAGAACTACCTGTGACAATATGTATAATATGATCTATTAGCAAAGGGTTTTCACACCCTTTGCTTGGTCCTACCGTTAAACTACCATTTTTGGGCCTGAAACTACACATGTTATTCAGATGCAAAAGAAACTTTTGCATTGTTTAAAACAGAAAGTGAGGGTGGTATATATTTTGACAGTTTAAAATAAAGCTTCGGCAAGAGCTTCAAAAAAATGCCAGATTTCTCTAAAATTTTAAACTAACTAAAGCGACTAACAGATTGATAAAATTGTTCTTAAAATACGAACGGGTTAGACCTTTTATGAATGGTTTTTCTGAGTAGTATAAGAGCCAGAAAAATTTACAAACAGTTTTTCAAAGTTCTCAAACAAACACACAAAAAAAGCAATTTTTGAGCCATAAATTAACCGTAGAAGCTTGAACTAATTTCAAAATTAGCTCAATTATTTCTGTCTACATTTCCAATGTCTATATCAAATTTGATTATGTCCAATCAAGTATTATTTAATTTTTTGCATAAAACGTTACGTAACTCCACTTTAAGCAAAGAGCTGGATTTGATTCATACCAAAATCCAACGGGTTAAGACCGCATAGTTGTCATTTACTTTTTCTTCGGGAACAGTTTGTATAATTCACGTGGAGACTAAACTACCTAAGAGCTGGATTTGACTTATAGCCAAGTGATATGGCTTAGCACTGACAGTGAAACGCAAAACAATCAACTTAGGATCAGACGCATTTCGCGAACACACTCGTGTTCACGTAGATCCGCACAATTACACTGAACAAAATACACGCAAACGCACACACAACCTGCACCAAGCTAAACATTGTATTTCAGTGTTGTAAAGAAGCCTGCTGGAAAAGTTTCCACAGGCATCATCATATAATTAGACACACACGCACACACACCTATTGTTAATTTCATCACACAGCCTTACGTTTCGATCCAGGGGCATCATAAGAACCTGTTGCGGTGTGCCGCAACAGGAAAAATCTCATATCAAAACAGTTTTTGCTGACAAAAGCGGCGTAAATATTTTGCAAAAAATTCATCATATGAGGGTCAAACCCTCGCAGTACATATCAGCAAATTCTGGACTAGCGCTTTTGACCACTCGACCACACTAGTTCGATATGTAACGATGTTCAGCTATGACTATGTAGAAGGAAAGCAGAAGCCAGACACCAGACTAGACGATCAAGTGATTAGCATGTGTATACGAAAGTTTTTTAAATCACAAAATTTTAGTAAAATGACAGTTCAATACCTCGGCAAAAATGTTGTTGACAATTATTTCATTAAAAATAGTAAAAAACACCGGTTTTTAAAAAAAAGAGCAGTCGGTTCCCATACTGACTGTACGTGTTAATCATATACACTAAACAACCTGTGGCTGCTACTTTTACACTATGCAGAGTTGATTTCAAAACAATAGTTCCTTCTCTAGAAGGAACAAAATTATGGTAATCGAATATACATAGGTCATAGGTGGAGGGGGGAGCGTTTGAGATTTCGAAGCATTTTTCAAAACTATTAATTATTAGAGATTATTAGCGGCAGGGACAAACTTAGTGTAAGTACTAAGTTTTGACAGCAAAAAATTGCTAAAAAAATTTGCATGAAACTGCTGCTTGTTGTCAGCCAAAGTGAAATATCTATCTCTGGGCTGTATGACGATACACTTTGTAAAACCTATGCGGTGGGATGCATAGAACAGTTTTAGGGCAGTCTTGCTTAAAGTCTAAGTCTAAGAGCAACATTCTAAACTGCACAATATGTGTAGAATTTTTCGTTATTATGTTGTAAATTAGTTAAATACATAGAAACAGAAAATGAACCACACTTTATCTTGAACTGTTCCTACTTCGATACTTTATTTTGAACTGTTCCTACTTTGATGCTTTACGTAACAATTATTTAATGTCTAGCCTTGTCCGTTGTCATTCTGCCGATAAAATTGATCAATTTGTGATTTTAACGTCATCTAATGATGCTTGTGTAGTTTGCAACGTATCAAAAATTGCATATTATGCTTTTGACGCTAGACTGCGTGCCTATCAGAGCATGAACCTTCCATAGTAATATCATACTGACATTTTATGTCTTAATACGCAGCGACTACGAAGACAATTTTTACTGTGAATGCATAAGCTTTGCGTTTGCTTGTGCTCTGAAAATGTCTGGTCATACTATTTTACATTTACGGGTTTTAGTTTACTACAGCAATAGCAATATGAAACTAAGACAAACACCAGTAGGAAAAAAGTAGGCATAAGGTCACAATTATACCAGAGCCCCCCTTAATGACGACATTTTTGCAATGAGAAACAGTTTTTACACGAAACCTGAAAATTAAAAAAAGTTCATTCTTTAATCAAAATTACGCTTCAGGAATTACTGCAAAGTTTCACAAAGCGTATAAAATGGAAATAGTTCCATAACACGATGGTGATGGATATGGACTATATTTTTCAGACTAAAAAACGGTTTCTGCGCATAAAAATTCCGACAAGGTAGCATCCAAAAATTTTTGGAAAATTAGAAATAAGTTTTTTCAAAAATTGTTAATCAGTTGAAGATGCATGAAAAAAAACCCTTGGAGATCCTCCTTACCTCCTACCTACTCAACTACATGCAGCAGGCACTACAAAATTCATGTAGGTAGTTGTACTAGTAAAAAAATCAGTTTGCTGTATAAACGTATGTATATATGTTTGTTAGAGATCGGGCCGGGCCGGTGGCGGGCCGCGGGCCGACCGGGCCGACCGGGCCGGCCCGGGGCCGACGCTTAATCAGACGGCACGGCCCGGGCCCGGCTGCACTGCGGCACGCGGCCCGCCACCGGCCCAGGGCCGCGTGGCAGCGGGCCGGCCCCGGGCCGACCGGGCCGACCGGGCCGACCGGGCCGACCGGGCCGACCGGGCCAGCCGGGCCGACCGGGCCGGCCGGGCCGCTGGGTGGAGCTTCAGCCTCGAACCAATCAAATGAAGTTATACATACATAATGGACGTCGCTAACAAACCCCCGTAGAGCAACTGGTCTTCACGGCAACTTGCGAGCATTGCCTTCAGTTTAATATAAATGTAATAAAGTGCTGTGAGCGGGAACTAAAACTAACGATACTTAGCGTAGGCTTAAATTAATTTGACTCAAGTGTGCTGAATGTGAAGATTAGTGCAGTTGAAGCCTTTTGTAAACGCCTAAGCTGAGACTTAAGTTTAGTGATTTCATAGGTGGGGTACACCCCACGCCCACCTACAACAAAACTGATACAGGTTTCAGCTTTTTTATCGTTCAGTTTCAGCGTCTGAATTTTTCACAGTTGAAAATTCAGTTGAAACACAAAATAATCTGGGATCTTCATGTAAGTTGACCGCCGTTCACACTAAACCTATGAACGTGAGATATAGAAAGTCATGTTATTCATTTATTCATTCCACAGCAAGCGAGGCCCAGCCCGCGCTAACTTATCAAAGCAACAGCTTGGGGAATAACACTGCTACTTTAAGGGGCAGCTTTGTGTTTGTAGTCTAAAAGGTTACAGTTGTACGTAAATTATTAGTGTGCTACAGTCGTTCTTGGATTTTAGCAGGCTTTGTGACTGATCAAGCCAACAAGGGCCCACCGGGCCGATTCCCGGCAAACAGCGGGGCCGGTTCGGGCGGCCTGGGCCGACCGGGCCGACCGGGCCGGCCGGGCCGACCGGGCCGGCCCCGGGCCGACTGCAACGGCCCCGGGCCGGCCCGGGGCCGGCCCGGGGCCGGCCCGCTGCCACGCGACCCGGGTTGTTAACAATGTTAAGCTTTACTGTTCTCTTAGATAGTTTTGAGTTGAAACTCGTGTATGAAAGACTTTAGTTTCAAAATTATGGTTGACACTGCACGTACTAGTGATATTGTTTCTGTTAGAAAACGACTTGCAAAAAAGTGCCCCGATAGCGTTTCGAATTTCCTTATTTTTTATCAGATACACAAAAACGTTATTGGCTGAGTTTGCGAATATAAAAAAGTTTATCCAAGGACCTATATAGACCCGAACTATTTTCGGAATTAAGTTCCGGTGCAGAATGGCTAACATAGGTATCACATAAAAAAACAATGTACACAGAATCACAAAAAACAAAGTTTTGGTCACTTTTATCTGTCTTTCTTTATTCTTACGCAATGACTCACTCAAGTTTTTATCAAAACAACCGCAATAAAGACTCAATAGGGCTGGAAAGTATATAATTACACTAGCGCTACCCCCAGCAACCTGGTAAGAATACAAGAAATTCTTCGATGCTTTTGTTACTGAGCTTGGTAGATAGCATCTGCTGTTAACTTCCTGTGTTCTATTCAACTGGTACACTTCCTGCATCATTACACCAAGTGTACCAAACGACATTACGTATATTGCAATGCAAACAGCAATCACCTTAGCAGCGGTAAGTTTCATATATAGCGCGATACTCACACAAGCAATACAACGATCCACTGCGATCATAACTAGAAAAGCCGTAACCATCAATTCCCCCAGAATAAACAGAATCACTGGCATTTGAGTGACACAGTCCCACTTTGACACCAGCGTGGTATGTTGTCCGGTCACCACCAGAAATAGTCTCTGCGCTATGGTGCTGGTAAAACCTAGACCGAACACCATATCAGCTATTGCTAGACCAAACGGTAGGCAAAACTCTTTTCGGCGTAAAGACTTTGTCCTCAGAATTGCCAAAATGACCAAACTGTTGCCCACAATATCAACAATCCCCTCGCAAATGTAGGCGCTGTAAAATAGAATTTGTTTTAAGGTCATTTTTTAAGATTAGTGAAGGCAAAACAGCATGGGATTTGGCGATATATAAATTTGCAGTCAGGTTTTGAAATAACTGCCAGAAGGTTGAGTAACTATTGAAACGCGATAGCTTGAAACAAGAAGTCTAAATTGGTAAAACTGTCAAAACATAAATCTATTCAATGTTGACAAACTTGTAATTAAACGCTATTCATATTAAGTCAGCGATAAACAAGCTAGACAATCTCAGTAAAAGCGTCTGATGAATAAATAAAACAATACACATAATTTATTCAAGAAGTGTATTCAGCAAATATTAAAGAAACAGTAAAACTTTTTCATATTTTTTCATACAATTCTGAGCAACAGATGGGTATAGTCAGATTAACGAAACCGAGATTTTGAAAATAAGCTTGTTCACAGCTGTTGAAAATCTCTATATTAAGGTTCAAAACGTCAGAATATTTAACATTTTTAGTTCTGCAAATATGTATTACTCTAAAGCGTTTGCTGTTTTTGTTTGTGTTGCAATTTTGACCGTGCCTTTAGCTGGTCAGTGTTTTATATATAAAGTTTTTATATGCAGGTTTATATAAAGACATAATAGACCTAACACTGAGGGTTGAGTGCATAAAGCTATTCAAACGTTATACTTAAGATTAAAGCCATTTAGCTAATTATATTATTAGTTGCGTTGTAATACTGTGTAGTGTACACTCACTCAGAAATAACAGTATTTCCACAATTTATCCGTGACCAGAGATTTTTGTCGTGAAGATTCAAATAAGGGTTATTTTCAAGGCAGGGGCTCTACTCACGTTCAACCTTCAAAAGGTAATATAAGTGTATAGGCAGCATTATATACAGTGTAACCATGGGGGGGGGGGTAGAGAGGGAATCCACCCCCCTCAGGCAGCGGGTACTTCGCCCCTTCTTCTCCCCCCTCCTTCTGACGGACAAAAAATTTCCCTAAATTCAGTTAATGTTATTGCAAAGAATAAAAATAGTTGGTAATAAACTGTCAATTTTACAAGCAAAACTTGAAACACTCTAAAAATTATGAAATTTGACTAATTGTCTGCTGGCAAGCTTGTCACGAATGTAAGCTACATATTTGATGTGAATAAAAATACTAATAAATTTATTTAACGTGCAAGAGACCGCTACTAAAATTATCAAGTCAATCAAAAGTTATACCAAGCTAAATATAAAAACTGTCAAAAACGTAACTACCACCTTAAACGGGTGGGCAACAGCTCTATTTGGCAACAGCTCGTTCTTCTATTTTAGACTGCATAAAGTGTCAGCAAGCGTCGGAATGCGAAGAGAGCTGCAGACAGCATATGGAGCAGCTGCGAAAACGAAATCGGTACATGGGAAGCAACAACTGGAAGGCCGAATGTCGACGGGGAAAGTGTCAGTGTTCGATGGTCGCCAAGTAGACTGATAAACAACGAAGCATAAACGGAATTACAATGAATATATAACAATGAATTTATATTTATTTATTTATATGTAGTCTGCTGTCAAAACCAGCCTAAGGCGGTCTATGTTTGTTTGTTTATTTATTTAGAAAAAATACACAAATACAAATAAATGCCAACACATAATCTTAGAAGGACATAGTATGTTATTATTACATGGGATAAATCAATAAGCAAGTGACATCGTAAAAATACAGACTGTTTTTGATAAAATTTGACATATAATCTATATTGTTTTTTAGAGAACATTGCTATAATTTCAAGAAATTATAAAATTTTAGATGTTTGAGAGTGGCAATTAGTTATACTTCCACACAAATTATACAAATATATATTGTTTTTAATTAGATTTCCGTGTCACAGCTTAGCGATTGACATTTGATACCTGCTTGCAAGTTCATATTTCGAAACCATAAAATTTTACAAAAAAAACAGGTAAATAATAAGCGAACAAATAACACTTACCATTTTAACTTGAGCTAACCAAAACTCGTCAGTAAAATAGTTTCACATTTGCTGTTTCCAAAATAAAACTTAAAAACGTTAATAACTGTAAAGTAGCTCAACTCTATACAGTTATGTGAGATCAGACAGCGTTTCAACTTTTTAAATCTCAGAGGTAGAATTGTGTTTGCCAATGATGTAGTCAAGGAATTTCCACGTTTTCCTAGGTTTCCCATTTTTGGCGACTCCGCGTGAACTCTGCGAGACCAGCTTTTCATCGAACTGATTTAGCTTGAACCGCATAAATTTGCCCAGGGGGATTTTATCCTGTATCAGAGCGGACGATCGCGTGTGAGGAACTTTGGCAAACTTATCATTCCAGAAAGCATCTTTGGTTATGAGCGGAACCTGCAATAAACCCACTGGGTCACTTTATCAAAACCATTGGTTTGAGCCATGACCATGGTTCACACCTGGTTTAGAACAGAACATTTGGATAGAACATTTCGTTACATATTCATTCCAAATTATAGCACTGTCTAACTTAGTTTTTCAAAAAAAAAACTAAAGTCTGACCAAAAAATGCTGAACCTTGAAAGCAAACAAGTAGCGTGATTTTGGTGACTACTCGCTGTACTCTTGATGCTGGCAATTCGTTATTTTCGTAATGAAATCGCGTGTTTCTTTTTCTCTCAGGGTCCAGCATTTTTGGTCAGACATTAGGATGATTGAGCTCATTATCAAATAAAAAGGCTTAAACTGAGCCCACTGTCCATCGAAATGCTTGAAACTGGTTTAAGCCATAGTTTAAACTTGGTGTTGAAAAACCAGGAAAATCTTTCACCAACCATATAAACCATGGTTTTTTTCAATAATTAGATGGTTGTAACAAAGTTATGACAAATAACTGTGAGGCACAAACTGCATTAAAAACGCAAGTCAAGGACAGCAAATAGTTGAGCTGAAGTTGTGAAGTAAGATAGGCGCCCTTGAGTACTTAAAAAATATTTTCGACAGCTCAGAATCGGCCCAGTACCTCATCAAAAGAGCGCTGTTTTGCAGGTTCATAGATGGGTGGTTCGAATCCCCGCTGGGTCTTTCTGATGAAATTGGCGTCCGGTTAGTCAAATGTTCCCATTGACTATGTTTACATATATTGCCTCTAGACATTTTTTCGGTTAGATATAGTTCCAGTCAAAATCGTTTACCTTTTTCTCTAGAAACTTGTTTACGATAATGAAGAAGCAAGTTTTTTTGTCTTATTGTTGCAATTTTAGTGGTTCATGCTTGAAAACTGTGTAAAATGTAGATAATTCTGAATTTTGCTGTATTAAAAGACCTAGATAATTTGAAAATTTTGAATGCGTGGTTAGTTATTCCTAAAATTGATATGTAAAACGATTATTGCTGCCATAGCAAAGGTCTCAGCAGGTTTGGTGATACTCTCAGTTAGTCTCAATAAAGTATGCTTAAAATAAAAAAGTGTGGTTTTAAACTTAAATTGAAGTATAGCAGGGCATATATACTACTAAAGCTTACTTTCAGTTCATACTTGTTTGTGTTCGTGTCACTGGGTGTTGAACATTACTAAACGTTTGCATAATTACACAGCAACTTGCCATTATTGTGTTAATCTCAATTTGCACGAAAAATATTAAATTAGAGTAATTAAGTAAATTAAGTAAATTAGAGTAATTATTTGCAAGAATAAATAATAAAATAATAAAATAAATAAATAAAAAATAAAAATAAATAAAAAAACCTGTTCGGATGCTTCGTCTACAATCAGGAAAGAATTGAAAATATGTTTGTCCAACAGAAAGTTCATGTTAAAGTGATGATCGCCTTCACCGAATGAACTCCTAAATACATTCCATTATTAAGGTTAATTAATTCAGTAAATGTCGCGTGTAAGCGTGCACGAGCACGAGATTTAACCCCCCCCCCACCCCTAGGCGCTATTAGCGGTATTTGCGCTATTATAGTTTCCAGCTCAAAAACGCCCCCCCGCCCCCCCGCTATTTGCGCTAGACACGTTACGACAGGTACCCCCCTCCCCCCCGCTTGTTGGGTTTGTTGGATTTTCTATCCCTCGCTCCTATTAGTGAAAATTGTAGGCAATTACCCAACATGACTTTCCATTCTTCGTCCTATTGGTTACGCAAAATGAAACCCTAGAAGGGTAAAAAGATTCAGTAGGCGCCTACTAAATAGCGCAAATAGCACCCTCAAGTGCTATAAGCGCTACCCAAAATCAGCATCACTATTTAAATGGAAATTAACACAAACACCAATAGGCCAGCGTAGCTCAGTTGGTAGAGCGTTAAGCTAGCAATCTAGCAATGGGTGGTGGTGGGTGGTTCAAATCCCCCTTGGCCATTTTTCTGTAGAATTTTCATTCATATCCAAAAAAATAGCACATATAGCACCTTCGATAGCGCTTATAGCGCAAATAGCGCATATAGCACCTTCGATAGCGCATATAGCGCAAATAGCGCATATAGCATCCCCAAAAAGCGCTATAGCGCAAATAGCGCATATAGCATCCCCAAAAAGCGCTATAGCGCAAATAGCGCATATAGCGCATATAGTTCATAAAAAAATTGCTATAGCACAAAAAGTGCTATTTCGATTTCGCTTACACGCGTTCGTTACCATTAATTCATAGTCTTACGTCCGTTCAGTTGTCAAAATTACGAAATAATTACGCGACTAATAAAGTTTAAGATCAAATTGTGGCGGACTGATTATTAAGTTTAAGTTTGCCGGTAGAACGGACATACAGCGGTAAGTACGAATCGACTTTTATTCTGATTAAGCTGCTATTCCGAAAATTGTGTTGATAATAAATATTCTACTGAAAACGAAAAATTGAAAATGTAAACACCTGATACCATCTCCGACCTTCAGCCAACCAATATAGAACAAAAACTCCAGAATGGTTACGACTGGCGCGTACAGGTCCATGTAAGGATTTTTGACGGATTGAGAGACGGCCTGGTGCGAGATGAGAATGAGCACGAAATACCCATAGGTTGCCATGGTGATCAGTTGGGTGTAGCTGAGGGGCGGGGGGATCCAGTCGTGCTGAAACAACGCGTCGTTGCCATTCTTCAGGTCGTACAGTTCCCTCAACAACATCTGAAACGCAAAGCATTTACTGTGAAAGACTGAACTTCATTACCTCAACGAGGAATCACCTTAGTTGTATGAAGCGCCATTAAGGGGGTAGTGTCGCGAAAGCAGTCGATTTTGCGCGACTGTAAAACTTGTTCAGTAAAATGTTAGAAATTGTTCTTTCTATATTTTAAAAATCTACTAAAAGACAAATTATTTTGCCAAGTTTCAGAAAAATTGGTGCAGCGTATAGTTTGCAATAATGTCTCAAAGTCGGAAAAATGACGAAAAAAAAACCTATTCACATTCCATTTTTTAGTCACATTTATCAATTTTTCTGTTTAGTTTTTTTACACAGACTAATAGCACATATGTTGTAGTTTATGCACACGAAATTTAGTGCAGATTACTGTAGCGGCTGTGGAGTAATACTAGTTTGAACTGTGAAGTTGTACTTAAACTGTAAAATAGTAACAGCAATAATGATAAATTGTGGAAAATCTAGACGCTTATTTTCAAATCAGAAGAAAAACGAACCTTCAATTTTCTTTTTTCTTATTTGTCGCAAAAAATTGTGCGTCCACACATGATGTGTACTTCACAAGCTGGCCAATCTGATATCTGGCTTGATTTTTCGAACTTTTATGTCCCTATTGTGTGATGTCTGGCTTACTAATGACGATTGGTCCAAGATATTTGTCAATATTGATAGTGTGATGTCTGGCAGTAATTATTTGATACCATACAGCGTTGGACTAGCTTCTCATTGCATGTACTACTTCAAAACAAAAAGTTCTATTTTCACAGCCTATGAGCAAAACTGCTTTCGCGACAATACCCCCTTAAGAGGCACATCCACGCACTGAACACAGGAGGAAAACGTAATATTGAAATTTGATAAGCTGCCCTGGAGTTCTGATTTTAATTGTAACCAAACCTTTTGTATTATAAGAAAAAGTTTCACTCCTTCAATAAAATTGTTGTAGCATGTTTCGTAGCCTTTATTGTTCATATCTTTTCCGTTTTTTTACGTTTTGCTATGTAAACGCTTTTTTATTTTTCTTTTTTCATAATATTTATCGCAGAATTTTATTTTTAATTTTCGCGTAGTGAGATATCAGTAAGAACTACAGTGTGTAGCACAGACTACATAGAATTAAGTAAAAATTGTGAAAAAAGTTCAGAAAAAATTAACAGGGTTTTAGCTATCAGAATTAATCTATAACTCCACCAAATACAGAGCAAGTCAGACTGTAATGGTTCTGTTACCTTTAAAGAACTGTGTTTGATTTTTCCCTCTTGCCAACTTTTGGTCACCAGATTAGCAGTCCACTGAATTGGCAACAGAGCCCGACTGTGTTGGTTATTGTGGGTGTTGTTGTACATCAGAAGCTCCTCTTGGGTCATCAGCCCAGACCCCACCACGTGCTGCAGCGTGGGAAAACGTTTGCGGATTTTCACACAGATTTCGCGCCACGCCAAAACCAGGTGCAAATTAACCAGGCGAGCTATAGTGCGACGAAACATTCGGTCCTTCGCAGAGTTGCCTGAAACAATGTTGGGGTTAGGTTAGGTTAGGTTAGGTTACATTAGGGTAGGTTAGGTTAAGGTTATGTTATGTTAGGTTAGGTTATGTTAGACTATGTTAGGTTAGGTTACGTTAGGTAAGGTTAGGTTACATTAGGTTAGGCTATGTTACGTTACGTTACGGTTCTGTTAGGTTAGGTGAAGGTTAGGCTAGGTTAGGTAGGGTTAGGTTAGGTTAGGTTAGGTCAGGTTAGGTTAGGTTAGATAGGGTTAAGGTTAGGCTAAGGTTAGGTTAGGTTAATAAAACGAAGTACGTGCCTAAGTTACTATGGAGTAAATGAAGAATAGGGCCTACGTGACTTGGGGTCTATGGTGTAGTGGTTTGTTTAGCACTCTGGTCCCTGGCATGAGCGGCCCTGGTTAAATTCCCAGTGCCTGCATTTCTTTCTTTCTTTCAACAATGGGGCAAGATTAGGTTAGGTTATATTAGATTAGGTAAGGTAGGGTTATGTTACGTTAGGTTAGGTTAAGCTGGTTTAGGTTAGGTTAGGTTATGTTAGGTTATGTTAGGTTAGGTTAAGTTAGGTCAGGCTTCACTTTTGCTAACTTTAAGACCACTGTAAGTGCCATGAATACAAGAAACAAAGTACGTTGATAAGTTGTTGTAAATGAGAAATAGGGCCTACGAGACTTAGGGTCAGGTCCATGGTGTAGTTTTTTTTTTGGCGGGTGGCTGTGTTTCCCCCTATAATTTATGTTGAGAATGTAGGGTCACCCCCTACTTGAGGCGGGTTTTCCTGCGCCCAAAATATCGAGAATATTCCAAAAATACAGCGTTGGTTTTGTATCTTCACGTTTGAGAACTTGCAGATTCGTACTTTTTAACAGTTTCCAAAATATCAGTATTTGTGAATAGAACTGCGCTCTGCGCTTCGTTTGTATACTCATGAGATAGTAGAAAGGCTGCCAGATACTTTTTGCCTATCTGTGCTAGCTTGCGAGCGTCGAAAATGATGACGTGTCGCATGAATAGGAAAATATTTCAACATTCTGAAATTTCTCTTCATACCTAAATTGTAGCGTCTAAATTTATTAATAAAACGTAATATTTAAATTATTTCAATATATTTGTTATTATGGTTGAACAGGGGAGCTAACCCGCATCCGATTTGGCACGCACCAAAAATGTTGAATATCTCTTATGTGTGGTCTGGCTCACAGTAGTCAGACAATTTTCTGAAACGGGGGGTTTGGCACCGGCGCATGAACAGGGGTTAGGTTTTGAGGCCCCGCGTGCCATTGAGGGTTAGGGTTAGGTCCCCTGAGCTAGTTTGATGCTGTGAGGTAGTTTTTATTTGTTTTCTCCTCCTTTTGAAATTGTTATTGTTTTGCTTTTCAATAAAATATTGAAATTTCCAATAAAATTCTGAACTCTAAAAGTGCCTCCCTAGGGCTTCTTAGGGCCTGTTGTTTGTAGACGCCCTTTGGAGGGCTTTGCAGCTGTTGTGTGTGATTCCGTGTGTGACCCCGGACCTAGTTAGGGCCAGTTTGTGAGCGATTTAGAGCCGATTTGCCGCGGTCGGCAACCGTTATTCTGCATTCCGCCGGGCTCGGGCGCACGGTCAGTTTTGTCCCTTGGCCCTCGCCTTCACGGCCTAAATTCCAAGAGCCCCGTGGTTTGCAGCATAACAAGTGGCGACCGTGACAAAGGATTTTAGGGTCACGCACGACGCCCACTACAGCTGCTTTTAGGCCCCACCCTAAATTTTTCTGAAATTTTGTTGTTAAAATCGACTTCCCCCCCCCCGAATTTTTGAAAAGTTGCTGGAAAATTTCCGGCAAAGAGGAGAAAACAGGTAAATCAGCCCCCATAATTTTCCCTGTTCCCGGGAAAATTCCAAAATTTGGTTTTTCTGTGTTTTTGAGCGGTGAAGTGGAGAAATAGTTTGGTTAAAACCGTGAAAGAAAGAAAGAAATTGAAGAGAAAGAAATAGGAAACGAGACCCCAAAATAGTAGAAAAAAGTGAGGAAACAGTAGATAGCCCTCTAGGAAGCAGCGAAAAATTTTTGAGTAAGAAAGGGGCTCGTTTCCAAGAAAATTTCCGGAGTTTTTAGAAAAATTTTTCCCTGTCGATATATATAATCGAGGGGGACGCCCTCCAGAGCGATTTTTGTGCTCCGAGACCGGTTTTAAACGAACCGGCATCAAATTTTGGTCCTAGAAAAGTAGTTTTGAGAAATTTTTCTTCAATTTTCAGCTTAACGATGCACTAAGCCTAAGCCTAAAATTTTTCGGATTTTTCAGAAAATTTTTATTTTCATTTTTCGTGCCTCTCAGCGCCATTTTTGAGGCCTGAGAGTATTTTTAAAAGAATTAGCGTAAAATTCTGGTACTAGGGGTCATATTCTCGGATTTTTAAAACCGAGTTTAGTATTTTTCCCCACCCCAAGCCTAAGCCTGAGAATCCCAAAATTCCGAAATTTTTGTCTATAGACCCCGGTACTGCCTCCCAGCGCCATTTTTGCGGCCCGGGAGTATAATTTTTGAATTCAGCGTGAAATTCCACCCCTAGGGGTTATATTGCCGGATTTTTAACGGCAATTTTAATATTTTTCCCCCACCCTAAGCCTAAGCCCAAATTTTTCAAATTTTTGGGGACTTTCTGAAACTGCCCCCAGCGCCCCCAAAAGTCTTTTAGGACAAAATCTAAACTCAAATTCGGTCTCAGCACCCCCTGAAACCCTAGAAACAAGTGGGTTTCGAGTTTTTGGATCGCAAAATTTTCCACACGGGGCTTGTATAGACACCCCTATCCGTGAGGCTCTCGCTCACGAATTTTTAAATATTTCGAGGCTGGGCTCGCTCAAAAGCGAATAAGACCCCCTCATTTATTCACCAAAAGTTGCGCACCACCCCCCCTCAGCTTTAGAAAAAGTATCCGGTGTAGAAAACCCGGATTTCTAGAAAATTGTGGTCGAAATACCCCCAAAAATCGAAAATTTTTCGATTTTTCAAAATTTTCGAATTTCAGTCTGAATTTTTCACGGCCGGTACCGACACTTAAGTCGTTGTACCTACATCCCCTAGCGCACCTCTGAACGAAGTTTCGGCCGGAAATAACAAATTTTCACGATTTTTCGGCCAAAATCAAGTTTCTGAATTGATACCCAATTTTGACCCCAAAATACCCCTGTAGCGCCCCCCACACGAGCCGTGGGGTAAAACCAATAGCACCAGAAGTTTCGCCGCCCCCGAAAACCTAGGAAATCAGACTTTCTAGGTTGAAAAGTCCAATTTTTCGAAAAATTTTCATTTTCGTTTCTATTTTTGCCCAAAACCTTAATTTTCCACTCCCAAAGGCCCCGTAGGGTATATAATCGCCTGTTTTCCTCCCTTTCTTCGGTAACAGTTTGCTCAGAGCAGTTCGTAGTTTGATCCCAATCAAGAATTTTCCAGAAATTTTGCGTTTTTCAAAAATTTTCACCCCCCTAGCTCATTTTTGGTCAAAAACGGCCAAAAATCACCCTTTTCAAGCCGTAACGGCCCAGACCCTTGCTTTTTCTTCGGGTCTTTTTGCACAGGCTTTCCCCACAACGTACTAGTGAAGGGAAAAATACCCTTGACCGCGAATTTTGGCGGAAATTTTGAAAATTTTGTCAAATTTTTCGATTATATACATCACAGTATATAATCGACGCCGGTGCGCAACTTGAAACTCCGGAAATTTTCAAATAGGGTTTAGATAACTGCACCAACATATTGTACTGAGCTGTAGGATTATATACATTTTCTGCCGGATCGGAATTTTGCCCAAATTTGGCAAAATTCTTGAAAATTTGAATTATATACAGTGAGTGTTACGTATACACACGGTAAATTCGGATAAAATTTTTGTGTTTTCAGGCAGAACAGCCTCACCGCAGCACCCCTGAACGCATTTTCTAAGGGGAAGTGCTGCTCAAAAATTTTTGAGCTCTGAGACTTAGGATTAATGCAAGAAAGTCAAAAATCACCACTACGTCATATGTGACGTAGTGAACAAAATTTAATTTTTTCCCCCTTCGAAATAGAATCAACTCCCCGGCGACAATAAAATACGCCTAAGAGGGGAACCCCTTTTCGCTTTGCTCTAGAATTTCCCCAGACTTAGAAATTTTTCCGGAAAAATTTTCCGGAAAATTCTGAATTCGGAATCGACGCCCGGCGAACTGAAAATCTAATACCCTAAGGGCCCCCCTTTTCAATTTTATTTCGGAAATTGTGGACTTAGCCAATTTTTGAACAAAATTCGAAATTTTCCAAATTTTCCAAATTTTCTGTTTTTCTGATTTTAGTGAATTCAGCATCTTCTCAGCGGTTAAATACGCATTTCTAAAGGGAAGTGCTGCCGAAATTTTCTTAAATTCCTAGACTTAGGAAAAATTTTGATCCGAATTTACCGATTCCCCCCCCCTAGCTCAATCTGTCTCGTTCCTTTTCAGCCGACGGATAAAGAACGTTTCTTTTTAGCTAAGTACGGTGCTGTTGCGACTAGGTAGTTGAGTAAATTACGTGAGCATATAGATTTAGTGATATAGCACACATACACATGATGCGTGGATCAGCCCTAGCCCGCACCCCCCCTCAGTCCGCAAACAGGACCCACACCCTGGAAGGAAATCGACCCAACCTGGAGCAGGACCCAAACCAGACGGTGCTCCAACTGCCCCCAGCAGCCACGACCCTGGCCCAATTACCAGGAACCCCGACCCACCCCCAAATGCAGGTAGCACGCACTAGCACACAAAATGTCCATTCAGACGATAGTGCAGAGGAGGAATATCAAGGGATGTTGACACGACAACGCTTAGAGCGACGTCGACTGCGCGCGCTAGGCAAGAAGCACCCGCAGCGTTTTGGCAAAGACGATCCCAATAGAGAGCTTAGGGAGATGCAGTTAGGACTAGCAAATCAGCTGCCAGCGCAGCAGTCCCCGACCCTGTCACATCGTAGCTACATCATTGAGCCGGAGTTGGAGGAGCAGAATTTAGGTGTAGGGGTAGATATAGTTCGGAGTAGTAGTACAGGGGATGGAACGCAACACGCCACGGCGAGTTACGTTCCCTCCCAGGTAACCCGAAATGAAACGGCCGCGATGCAAGGGTATATTGCTGTTAGTAGTATTGGGTCGACCAGCACAAATGTTGTATATTCAGGGTACGCCCCCCAAGTTGCACCTGCCCAGCCCCCTCCATCATCTCTAGGGTCTATGCAAAATCAGCTAGGAAAAATCCTTCCGGCTACGACCCCAAAATACCCGAACTTCTGCCCACCAAAATTGTTGGTACAACAGCAAGAGTCAGCAAACCTGGAGGGTCAAACTTTCATGACATTTCCCCCAATTTCGTCCATTCCAATGGTGACGTTTAGCACGAATAGTGGTATACAATCTAGCGGTACTAGTCAGTGTGGGACAATGACACACCCGAACCCCCAAATGGGATGGAACCCAACCCTTCCCAGTCAAACCCTTCAATTCCCTCCGAGACTGATGGGGTATTCGTCAACCCCAATGGGAACGCAGACCAATCAGGGCCCACAGATGTTTCTGGGAAATATGGCATCGGGTACAAATTTGGGTGGTCAAACGGGGCAGAACCCGTGTTTTGCAAATTCCCAGATTACAAATTTCGGACCAACACCGGGATATCAAAATCCAAGTAATTTCGGGGGTGTCTTGACTCAACAGCTACAACCGCAACCCCCATTGTACGATCCCCAGAAATTGCAGAATATGCTGAAGTTCGTTGCAGACCTGCCGGTCTTTGATCAAGACATCACAAAAATGACCCTCCAGGAATGGCTGCAAAGTTTCACTATGCGTTTGCAAATGGCAATGGTCCCTGAGGACCACTGGGGTCGTATCCTCTGTTTCAAATTGGGAGGCCGTGTGAGCCTATATGCTTCAAAATTGCCACAAGGCGTGACGCAAAATTTTCAGTCTCTAGTAGAACATTTGACGCCAGTGTTTGGAGCCCGGAAAATGACAAAAGCGGATCATTACCGCAAATTTTTGGACCGTCGCCAAAGGGCTGGGGAGCCCGTGAGGGATTACCTACGTGAGCTTCAAACTATAGCTCAAGAAATTTGGCTAGATAGTACTGAACGGGATGCCAATGTGGCACAGCAAATTTTCAGCGGTGTGGTACCAGACGTTCAGAAGGTGTTAGCACCTATCTACTGCGAAGGGCCCCCTCCCTTGTCAAAAGTGGTAACTCTTTTGGATTTGGTATGTCCCACGGGTAGCGCGGACTGGGTCCAAGCTGTGGGCAGTGACCAGACAAATCAAAAATCGGGAAATTGGCGGGAGACTAGACCATCGGGGCAAGTACCTAGTAGACCTGAGCGTCCAAACACTGGCAGAACCTTGTTCACGCCGAAACGGCAAGAAAGTGAATCTAATGAGGCCAAATTATGGCAAGCAATCCAAGATTTGAGAATTGAAGTACGTAATAGTCGAGGTAGGGAAGGCACTGGGCAGGTGCAAGGTACAAATGCTGGACAGCGTTGGGATCGATCTCCCAATCGATCGAGTTTTGACAGTAGATTTGCAGGCGTCGGCTATCGCAGCAGGGAGCCACAGCGTTGTTTTAATTGCCAGCGGTTAGGCCACATTAGCCGCGAATGCCGCAGCCCACGGCGGGAAATGAACCGGCCAAGCTACGATAGCCGGCGCCCTAACCCGTACGGCTCGTATGGGTCTCGTTTTGTTCGACCTCAGGTACGTAACAGTTTTTTTAGAAACGACTCTCGTTTCGCAAATCC
>JASANF010015538.1:0-16707 GCA_030248245.1 Trissonchulus sp. WLG1_4 | reverse complement strand
ATCACAGCACAATGTATACGTACACACTTAGTTTTAAGCAAAAATTTGGGGGGCTTTGACTTTTGTGTAGAGAGTGCGCGAGAAAGTCAAAACTGAATAACAGGCCACATGGCAAAAAGTGTTAGGTTTAGCACAGTTGTGATCAAACTACACAAGTCGCAGACTAGTCAAATACATTATAACCAACAGTGACGTGAACGTGGTTATTGAGGTGGAAATGTACCGGTTTCATGTATGCAAAGTTTTCGAAAATACAAAACAGCAACACTGCATATTGTCACATGAAAGCTGTGGGATATATACTGCCTTTGACGTTAAATTTCACCTGTGTTGCCCCAAATATTGAACATTTCGCACTCATCGCAGCATAAAGTGTACATACAGTGTAAAGTGTATACATTTAATTTAAAGCAAATTTTTGGAGGGTTTTGATTTTTTTCTAAATACTGTGGGCAAAAAGTCAAAACTTGAACAATAGGCAAAATGGCGTAAGGTTGCTGTTTTAGCAGAGGTGTGTTCAAACTACACAAGTTATACTCTAGCCCAAATACATAATAACAAGCAGTAATATAGACTTGATTACTAAGGTAAAAATATACAGGTTCTATGCATATAAAGTGTCTAAAAACATGAGTTGACTACACTGCATAATGTCACATGAACGCTGCGGGATACTGCCTTTGACGTTGAATTTCACAGGTTTTGCCCCAAATATTGGACATGTTGCATGTACCACAATGGAAAACATACATATAGACTTAATTTAAGACAAAATTTTCGGGGGCTTTGATTTTCGTCTACATACCACAGACTAAAATCCAAATTTTGATCAATTTTTTTTGGCAAAAAATTCGTATGTTTGGTTCTAGTACTTGTAGACTAAAAAAGCTAGAGGAAAATTAATTATGTCATTAGAAAGCCATGTATATGTGCAAAAAATTAAAAAGTTTCAGTGATGATTACGTGGAATATGAGCCGTTGAAGACTGTCGGTCAAAAAGTCAAAATTTGAAAAAGTCAAAAAATCGAAAAATGAGCATATCTCAGCACTAGAACATGGTAGAGAGCTGCGGTTTGCTTTAAATAACTTGTCTCGCACATGTCTACATATCTGGAAATTAGAAAAAATCGGAGACAAAAGTGCAAATTTGGCCACTTGGGGGTCGATTTTCTCAGAAATCGCGTCATATATATATATATATATATATATATATATATATATATATATATATATATATATATATATATATATATATATATATATATATATATATATATATATATATATATATATATATATATATATATATATATATATATATATATATATATAAATATAAACAAAATATAACAATAATAAAAGATGTGGAGAAAATTTTTTGTTTTTTTTTTACCTCTAAATGTTCTCGAGCTTTTTGCCCCCCGGTTCCACTCCTTCTTGTGCCGGCGAAACGTTACTTCCCCCTAAAATTCTTAATAATTACTTAACCATTGTTTCAAGAAAGGGATTTAGTTGTTTAGATATGATTTAGTTCGTAAGTTAAATAGATCTTGATTTCTTGCTACCAACGAAATTCTTTGGAAATCTTTGTTTTTATAGTTTTTTACTTTGGCAACCAGTTGTTAGGATACCTAAACGACGAAGACTACTGGAAGGCAACCAAATCAGTTAGATCGTTTTTTGTTTGTTCTAGCATGACAATACGATCTCCAGTTTTTTGAAGATTTTCGACGCCTACATTCCGGCTAACCCACCGTACGCCGCAACTCTTATTTTCGAACTGCATTGGATTCAAGGCTTTGCATACGTCAAGGTACTAAACCTGGAGCCTTAAGCCCGGTTCATACTTGTCCTTAAGAACTTTATCTTAAGATCTATCTTTATCGTAAGACTTTATGAAAAATTGTATGTAATGGATTAGATTTATATTTGTTTACGTAATAACACGGCGTTTGGTAAATAGACATATTAATCTAAGTTGTATATTTCTGGATTAAATTGGCCTTAAATGGCTTTGTGTACTAATCCTAGCCACTTTGTTTTCCATATGGATATAGGTCGAAACCTGGTATAGTGATGCTACATTGCTCTTTGAACACTGTTATGAAATTGACAACGGAAGTTTGAAATGACATTGTCAGAAAATAAACCGTTGTTTCCAAAGAGTGAAATTTCTACTATATACTTTTCCTCCGACCTTTGGTTCGTAAAAATTAACAAGCGCCGTAAGTTTGGCTTCACATCCTCAGTTTGTGTTGTACGATTCATACTTACAGCCGTATGTCCGTTCAGCCGACAAAATTACGAAATAATCACGCCACCAATAATAAATTTCAGGTGCTGTACCGCAACACCACCGACGACTATGGCACAGCGAATGCCCACGAACTATTGCTGCCCGGCTGTGCATCCATCATGTGCCAGCTGGAAACATTTGTGCAGAAATATGAACAGTACCAGTTGAATAAGACCAATTACTACCGAGAGTGCAAACTAGACCCGCCCGATAAAACTAGTCGGGAACTGAACACATACAAACGTAAGCCATAGCTCAGGGGGTTTAGTGGAAATGGATTTAGCGGTATATAAACTGATTTGTTTTTTTCACACTATGAAGGTGTTTGAGCAGTGGCTGGTGCAGTGGTTTGAGCTTCAAATTTTCCTTGTGTTGAACTTATACCAAGCTACGAATAGTCACCATAGATGCACATGGGGGTCGCCCCCCCCCCCCTCCGCTCAGACAGCAAGCACCCCCCTTAAGGTGGTAGTAACGTTTTCGACAGTTTTGCAGGAGTAACATTTGACAACTTACGATTATTTTACAATCAGTAATTTGTAGGACTCATATTAATTTAGGCAACTATAAATTATTATGAGATAAATGCTTGCTAAAATAGCTTGAAACAATCATTTTTAATTTTCACAGAAAACATTTTTCAGCCAGTTATGACAATTTTTCGAAAATTTTATGTTTAGCTAAGCCAATGTAGTAGCTAGTCAAAAAGGCCGTTTATTGGAAAAAGAAAAAAATGACACACGGGCATGTCAAAAACCTTCAATTTAGAGGCCAAAACTTATCCTTCCGCTTTTCACTTTTTGAGATTACGTCACATTTATGTAACATTTCTTTTTGAACTAAAGTGCATTACATAAAAGTCCGCAAAACTTGACAACTACTGAAGGACTTTTATTTAAAATTTTGGATAAATTGGCACACATATGTGTCTACTTTATGCTAAAATTTCAAAAATTTTGTTGGCTTAAATTTTGCGTTACGTCAATTTCATTCACAAAAATCTGTAAAAATGTACTTCCGTGGACTAAATCTCAAGTCTCAATGTTGCAATCTTTTCATGCGTTATTTTACATGTTTTTTGGACAATTTCTGATGTGTCATTTTTTTTATTTGTATTAATTTAGCCCATTTCGCGAAAAAATTAGATTCAAAATTAGTATATTTTTTAAAATTCGAAAAAAATCAAAATTGAAGGTCCGAAACTTCTTTTCTACATCATATAAATGCACCAAAATTAGCCCTCTTATTGACTGTCTTGGTGTAAAGAATGAAATTATTTGGAATTACACTGTCAATTTTACAAGCAAAACATGAAAAATGCAAAAATACACGAAATTTGACTACTTTAACAGTGTCTGCAGACTAGCTTGTTACAGATTTAAGCTAGATAATGTGCATAAGTGTAGTTTCAGTCAAGTACTTTAACGTGAAAAAGACAGCTATTAAATTCATTGAGTCAATCAAACGTTGTAGCACGTTATAAAAACTGTCGAAAACGTAACTACCACCTTAAACGCCCAACCCCCCCCCCCTCTGATTGCCGAAAAAGTGTTCCAAAATTGAAGAAAAAATCTAAAAATCGCAAAAATTTTCTGGCTGCAGGCAAAAAAGTGCGCCAAAAATGAGTGAAAAATCGAATCAGTGCAAAATCTTTCCGGCTGTCGCCAGAAATCAAACAAAACCAGGACCACCCTTCCCCCGCCGAATGCTCTGATACGGACGAGTCTGAACCGGGCTTTAGTCTGACTACGATTCCGGTAAAGGAATAAAGCGTTGACTGGCTGTTGCAGGGGTGATCATGGGTCTATCGGTGGTGTGTGCTGTGTTGGTGCTGTGGCTTGTGCTGATCTTCGGACTGTATTGGCGCAAACGAGTCTCCCTCCGCAAACGACAACTGGACATGAACAATCTGCAACTCTTGCTCGCAAAGTCGCCACAAAATGCACCCGTCGCTAATGCTAGTGGCGTATTGATACATTTATGATTGTTTTTTAGTGTTATTGTTGTTTTTATGTTTTGTTGTTGTTTTCTAATAAAATCTGTGTTGTGGTTTATTTAATGATGATTTAGGTTCGATGCATACTGAGGCCGTACAACACTTCATACTTTTCCTTACGTGAAATTATGAAATAAAGCCGCCCAAGAGTATTGAATGAAATAACTACAGCGAATGATATAACTACGAGCGCTGATCTGCAATTCCAGGGATGGATGGTTCGAATCCCCCTGAAACCTTCCGTTGTTGGTGCTATCATTTAGAGTTCTGCCCGGGCCTGTAGCGGCAAGATTTTTTAGAAATGGGCCCGGCCCGTAAAATTCCGGGCCCCGGGCCGTGCGCGGCCCGCCGGGCCTAGAAATCCGCAAGCCCAGGGCCGACACTGCATTGCATATATAATATATTGATTTTTACAAGTACGCAGGCACTTATAGGTACTACACTCAAACGCACACACAATGCATTTTCTCACTTGATAAAGTCTGTGCCGGGCTCCGGGCCGGTAGGCCCGCAACGGCCCACCGGGCCTGTACCGGGCCGGGCCCGGCCCGAGCCCGGCCCGGAAGCGCACTAGTCAGCCCGGTCGGGAAAATTTGCTAGTCGCAGAACTCTATTGTCATTTAGAATCCCCAGGCCCCCTGTCAAAATTCCCTTCTCTTTCTTGGCACAGTAAGGCTCGATTCATACTTTCGTCCGTATGTCCGTTCAGTCAGCCGGCAGAATGACGTCACTAGCAGCCTAGTGCAGTGGATAGCCAGCGCCTGTGACGTCATTATTTCGTCATATTGTCGGCTGAACGGACAAACGCCTGCAAGTATATATGAATCGACCGTAAGGCTTCTATGCCGAACCCAAGACCTCATGGTCGCAGGGTTTCGGTGAAATAGGCATTACATATAGTAGTATTGTGAACCACCTTATTTGGCTTTGCAACGGTCAGACTTATGTAAACCCAAATATCTCAAGTTAAGCTAGGGTATTTAGCACAAAAAACAGAAGAACTAGATTAGGTACTGTGAGTTAGCATGGGCAGAGTGCTGGTCAGCGGTGAGTGAGTACTGAGTATATATATGCATAATAAAAAAGACACTATCGCCGTGGTTGATTGGCAGGGGAACCGCTCGGAATTGGAGCGGATCAGTCTCTGGCAGTGTTCGCTGATGCTTAGGTTGGGTACCCGCAGGTGAGGTGACCCACTGACCCGCGGCTCAAACTTTTACGAGTTACACCCGACGTCAAGCCCCATGTATCGCTCATCATAAAATGTGGATAAGCTAACACTTTGCTGTTGCTATGAACTATGAAGTATATATGAACTACACTAAAATCAGTGATCAGTTGAATACTACTGATTTCTCGCCACCACCAAGATTGGTCACGCCACTTTTAGTAATCAGTCGATATGTCGGAGAAAAGGTACGGCCTCGGTATCGATTTAGAAAAGGAAAAATCCGCGTATGGAATTCAATCATTGAAACAGCGATCACCCAGAAAATCCGAAGCAAACACTATTCCAATTGGTGTGGAATCGAAATTTTTAGCTTCCACCAAGTCTGACAAAAAATTTGGTCTTGGTTTAGATGCTGAATCGGGTTCAGGCTCAGGTTCAGACGATAGCCAATCGGAAAACGGTGAAGCAGAAAAAAAATACTCAGTACTGCAAGAGGTTCCATTCAAAAGCACTTTTGATGGCGCCAAGGGTCCGGAATTATATGAAACTGTCTACGCAGTTAAATCATTTACGAAATATAAAGAAATACCCACAAAAGAACCGCAAAATGCCTATCAGAAGCTCGAAGATGTAGATAAACCTCATGATAAACTTTACGACAACATTTAGGGTAAAACGGGGTAATATGGTCAAATAGGGTAATATGGTCAGGGTTAACTTTAAAGTCATGGATAAATTGATCCAATGACTGTTCGGAGCTCTTTCTCTCAAAAATAAGCTCTGAATATATGGGCAATCTATTGGCCAAATTTCATCACGTGACGTTCTCTGCAGCCTGACAAGTCTTTATTTGATTGTTGCAAACTGGGTTTCGGCTGTTTTGCGCATAAGCCATTGTGAAATTTGGTTAAGGTTTGCGAACTTGAATAAACTCTTATGGTTGACCAATTGCTATGATTTTTATACCAACAGAATTCCCAGTTTATGCTCTATTTATTCCTTGGAAAATTTTCTACTTTACTTCAAAGTTTTAGGTAAAAATTATGCAGTGAAATTTGTGGGGTAATATGGTCACATATAGGCATTTATGGTCAATGACGTCGGGTATTATGGTCAATGAAGGGTAATACGGTTAATCATATAAATCGCCTGTCTTGCTAGTTATATTACTTTTGCATTACTAAAAAAAGCAGCAGTTTCATTCAAAATTTATTGAGTTTTGATTCATAGCCACAGTAACAGTGCAGTCTTAACCTACAGTAATAATTTTCAGTGCAGACTATAATTGGTAGAATAGACATCAGTTGGAAGAAACATCTCTTCGAATGATGTTTAACCTGCCGCTCACATTTGTTTAATGTTTAGAAAGGTTTTCGGCATTTTTCGCAAAAGTGTTTGTTGGGCTGCCGACCAATTGCGAAGCAAAGGCAAACCTATTGTATGTAGGTAAGTCTGTATCTGTCATGTCTGTTATTAATATTACAAGACTAGTGCGTCTAGTTTAGACTAGTTGGACAACAGACTAAGTTTCAGAGCATTTGAATATTTTGCTTTTTTATAAAATCCGGTTAAAATTTAATTGTAAAAAGCTTTGATCTAACATGATTTGATTATAGTTAGTTACAATGGGTTAAAAGGCCTCTCGCGTACGCAAGGAATGACGTGCAAACATGACACTAACATCATTCGTCTAGACTTGAGAAAGCCTTTCAAATAAAGGCGCACATGACCGTGTCACGTGAGCGTAACAACCTGCAACTATTTCGGGTTAATCTGAAGTGGCACGTAGTCATATGACCCCTCTTTTGAAAGCCCTTCACGCCAGCATTTCAATGATGTTGTTGGTGTGTCTGTCCGGGTTTTCAAAGGCCAGTTATGGCGCCTTTAACAACATGAGGAAAAAGAACACTTCGTAATTTAGTCATTACGATGTAATCATAATAAGGGTTTTATGGTCTGCAAACTTTAAAATTCCCATAAGTTTTGTTATGGGGTCGCGGCCATTTCGGAATTTCACAATTCGATTGGTGAGACAAAGCGGTTTAAAAAGAGGGGTCAACGCTAGGCACGTTTACACAATTCAGTAAACGTTTAATCTTTTGCGTTTACAGATGAGAAAACGCGTTTAAGGGGGTAATTGCGTTTTTAGGTGTTTTTTTAAAAAGCCATAGCTCAGCGTTTACAAAATCAAATCACAAGCGGTCTTTTGCATTAGTTAGAACAATATCTTTCCTAAATGTATGCTATGCCTTGAAATTTAACCTGAGATTTTTTTCCAGTATAAGCGACTAAAGAAAGGTCCTTTCCAAAATATTAAAAATTTTTACAAAAAGTTTGCGCCACAGCTCTGAATCATACGATTACCTGTTGGGGCTGAAAGTTGGTAAGGTTATTGACATGTTTAAAATCCCCAGGCATGTCCCCCACTTTTTTAGTAACTAGTCAATTTACTGAGAAACTAGCTGAAAAGCAAACGCACCGAAAATTTAAGATATTTTCTTGTCATTAAAACCGTCTAAAAATGTTCACAGGTGAAATTTCAAAAAAGTGAGAGACATGCCTGGGGATTTTGACCTTTACAATACTGTCCCAAAAATTTATGCTCAGGCGTCACTTAAAACTTGAGTACTGGTGGCGCAAAGTTTGCATAGAAATCACAAAAACCTCGAAAACGCAACTACCACCTTAAACGTTTACACGCGTTTTGTAAACGTATTTTGACCGTTTAAACGTAAACGCGTTTAAACGTTTAAACGTTTAAATGTTTAAACGCGTTTAAACCTTTAAACGTTTAAACGTTTAACCGCGTTCAAATGTTTAAACGTTTAACCGCCTTTGACCGTTTAAACGGTTAAACAAGTGAGCGTTTAAACCCGATTAAACGTTTATGCGGTTAAACAAGTGAGCTGATTAAACGCAATTAAACGTTTATACGGTTAAACACGTGAGCGTTTAAACGTTTAAACGGTTAAACGAGTGAGCGTTTAAACGCGTATAAAACGTTTAAGGTGGTAGTAACGATTTCGACGATTTCCTACAGTAGAAATCAGTGAAATCTTTTTTTGAAGCGAATAGTAAACTAGTCTAAAAGTAACCATAATTTTATGAAACTAGATCAAAATATACACAAATAATCTTTTATTCAATTCAAAATGTACAAGATAAGACTAGCTACCACGTTGGCTTGCTGTTTAGGAAGCCAATTTAGTAGCTAGCCTCAAACTAAGAATTTTGACAAATAAAAAAAATCCAACATCACAATTTTAGTCTAGTTTACAAAAATTATTGCGGTTTTGCTGTGAGTTTCAAAATTGAGACAAAAACGTGCTTCAAAGTTATATCGTCGAAATCGTTACTACCACCTTAAACGATTGTACATGTAAGCGTTTAAACGTTTGGTTTAAACGTTTAAACAAACTTTGGTGGAAGGGTCCTCCCTTCAGTGCTTGTGCTCCCTACATTGGTGACTCCGTGATCCCACGGGGGGCCGAATCACGTTGAAAGGTGAAGGGCTGGTTCGCCCCTCATACTTTTTCTGAAAAGACCAGGAAAGGAATCGAATCTGTGCCTTCTGCTACAATCCAGAATATGGCAGACGTGCAGACCACTACACCGTCCTGGCCAGCGACTAACTTTTCTAACAGCCTTTATAAACCAAAGTAGAAATTCCATTTACGGCTCCACTATCCAACGCGGCTGTCATTGCAAATTGCACGACCCGCCCATTGCGCTGACCACTGCTACGTTACAACGTGACATTCAAAAATGAGGGGATCCTTAGGGATCCAATTTTTGAAACTGAGATTTGATGTTTCTAGGGGTAATTTGACATCTTGAACACGAATAGAGGGTTCACTGTCTAGAATAAGGGGTCCTCTGCCTACGTAGGCAACCCGTTGTAGCCATTTGACTAGTTAATGTTACTTCGATTAAACTTAAATAATTTATTTTGCAAAAAGAATTACCCTATTTTGTAAAAAAAGGTGTGTGATGATATGACTGTGATTTCAGCTTTTGTCATTACATTAAAGTCTGACCAAAAAATGCTGAACCCTGAGATAAAACAGGTGGCGTGATTTCTGCGACTACTTACTTACTGTACTCTTGATGGTTGCAATTAGTTCTTTTCGTAATGATATCGCGTGATTCTTTTTGTCTCCGGCTGCAACATTTTTGGCCAGCGTTTAGTCAATGATAGTATACCTACTTGCCTGTTGCAGACGTATAGTTGTTGTGAACAGGTACAGTAAGCTGCCTGACCATTTGTAATAATGCAAATTGCAGAAAAATAAACTTAAAAACTAAATTATGTCAATATATAAAACTGTAATTTCACAGGTGTATGCTAAAAACTGAAAGCTAAACACAATAATTTTGTCATGTAGATTTCTTGCGTATTACTAACTGTTTTTTGTTGTAATGGTTTTTTACCAATCATTTTTTGTGTTTATTTTGATAAAAGCGTCTAAAAGTTTGATTTTTATTCATAAGCGATAGGCTATGCTCATTTCTGCACTGATTTGCTCGTTGACCATAATACCCTATTTTTGACCATAATAGCCGACATCAGTGACCGCATTACCCTATTTTTGCCAAATTTATGTCTGCAACTTTAAATGTAAGCTGCGAACTTTAATGTTAACCAATCCACTTGAAATTTCGTGTGGTATATCATGGGACATGGCTTTATAATCTGTGTTAAAAGCATATTTTACCCTTTGCACTGGCATAAGTTATTACATCAAGTAGGGTAATGCGGTCATAGTCAGCTAAAAACTATGCCCATATTACCCCGTTTTACCCTATCATAAAGAAAAAGAACCAGAACTTGCTCACAAACGCGAGGGAATAAATCGAGCTAAGCGATATCAAAGTCCGCCGGCCAAAGAAAAATTGCGCAAAGGGGGTGCACAAAGTCACAGCGCTGATGATCTACAAACTGGTTAGGTTCAGCTTATCCAAAACTAAATTTTCAGATTTTTGAAAATCTTTAAAATATTAGCAATCCAAAACACAAAAATTGTTATATTAGAACACTTTCCTCATCTGAGAAAATGAAAAAAATTTGCATTTTGTTTAAAATTTCAAAAATTTTAAATTTTTTAAAAAGTTGAAATTTTAAAACTTGCATTTTTAAAGTCTTGAGGTCAAGAGGAGTCCATTGGTGCAAAATTTATTCAAATCGGCTCTTCCGGACTGGTGAGGTAATAACGGAAAAGACCCGCCAGAGGGACTGTATTTATTTACCGGGGTTCGTTGCACAAAAAACATTTACAAGTGCACAAAACACTGATAAATTATCAGTTATCAGAAAATCAACAATAAACTGCGTTGCACAATACTTACTGATAATAACTGCCAGTTCTCAGTCGTACATAAAATGCATTGGAATTTATCAGTAAATTACTGATAAACTTTGTGCAACGCCACACTGATAAGTGATAACTGATTAAAATTTACTGATAATGGATAATTGATAAAGTTTTGTGCAACGGGACCCTGGTCATAGTTGTACCTACCCAGACTAAAAAAGTATTTGTCAAAGAGTAGTAAGGTAAGTACATAACTAAAACAAGTGGTTAAAAAAGTCCTAAAATAAGTGATTAAGTAGAAAAAAAGTGGCCTAGTCTGCAACCGTATCACGTAAAGGCTGCGTTTTGAGTGGTAATTAACAGAACAGGCTAGTAAGTTACCACCTTTTAAGTTTCGATTCGATACAATAGTTCCTTCTCTAGACGAAATCAAAATAGTGAGTTCTAACTGCTAATTCAGCCAACCTATATCACAAAGCAGCTTCTAAAACATGACGAGCTTATTTTTAGCCAACTCAAAATTATCGTCACGTCTGACAGTCGGCAAAATCTGGTCGGGAAAGCAGAGAATTATCACAAGATCGCCGACAAGAAAGGATGAATCGCAAGCTAAGCTGGCGGGACGATCCTCCCTGTCTGTCTCAGCCGACTCGTCTCGGGACAAACACCTTCCCGCAGACGTCATCTTGAAACAACCACAGCTGCACCAACCACAACACAGCAGTGAACCCAAACGACATATATGTCCTGTAAGTATCCTTTTCATGAATAATATTAACTGGGCCTAGAATAACCAAAGTCTGACCAGAAATTGCTGAACCCTGAAACAAAACAGGTGGCGTGACTTTTGTGACTATTCGCTGTATAACTCCTGCTGCTTGCAACTCGTTCTTTTCGTATATATTTGATCAGACTGTCCTTCACTAGCTCAGCATAATGTAGCTTTGACGAAAGTTTATCAAACTAAAACCGTAGGTATCATCTGCTTTTACTTTGCAAAATTTATAAATTTAAGTTAATCCTATGTTGAGTTATAAAGTTAGTCTATCGTTCCAGTGAATATATATTAATTATAAAACGGTGAAACGTTTCTGTCAGTTATATTTCTGTATATGTATATGGAGTATGGACATACATATAATGGGGCGGAAGCGGATTTTAATTATGAGGTACCTAGGCACACAGGTTTTGTTCGCACTTTATATAATTATTATGAGACAATAGCCAAACACCTGATATTATTTCGTCACTGTGATAGATTGGCTTTTAACAACGACCGATATTTTGACAGTCCTTAATGCCTTGAAGCCTGCTTTTTCAGGTTTGCAGTACTGTTATTTAGCTAGCCTATTTTATTTTAACTTAACTATAAACTATTAACTATCGGTAAAATTTTTTAATAAAACTATTAGCTTTTAACTAGCGGCAAATTTATTTTAACATAAAACTATTTACTTTCATTTAATATAACTATTAACTACCAGAAAAATTAATATAACTAGATATTTAACTAGGATATGTTATTTCAGTGTAAACAAACTTCTTAACAATTGAGAACTATTGCACTATTGCACCAACTGCTTCTGCGAGTACATATTTTGCAAACAGAATGTTTCCAAAGTCATTAGAAAATAATAGCTTGACGAAAGACTGACCAAAAAATTCTGAGAAACAAACAAACACGTATTGCGAGTAGAGTTAAATTAAGTTTGGATTGAGTTTGTTGCGACTTACTTGCAGTGCTGAGGATATCTTCGAATATAAAACGCGGCAACAAAATTTATTAAAACTAAAATTTTCAATTAAACGACGGCACTCAGTTCATCCATAATCTTTAACCACAAATGGCTAAAAAAATCATCAGAAAAGGTTTATATGTCGCTGTAGTTTAGTGCTCGGTTGAACTTAATTTCATCATACGCGAAATTTTCGGGCCAACTTGGGTTCCACAATTGTATGTATTCACGATGAAAATTGCGTGCCTTGACAACCAGTCTACGAAACATTTCTACAACAGAGTTAGTAAGAACACTCTTGCACTTTACTGCCGCTAGCTACCCAGATGATCCCATACACATCAAATCACGACACACGCTACGCTCACAAAAACGGTGTTGCAGAATCACCCATTGCGAAATATATATGTACGTATCATGCACGATCTAACACACACGCTCACTCAAATAGTGTATTTTCGACCTGGCAGCGCAGTTACATTAGAACTGTATGCAATCATAGAAGACGATTGCAATATAGTATATACGCGGCAGGTGAGGCCGCCGCGTAAAAAGAAACACTCGATAGCATCAAGAGTAAAGCGAGTAGTCACAACTGACAACAATACTTTGCCTGTTTTGTCTCAGGGTTCAGAAATTTCAGTCAGTTATTTGGTCGCAACTCATTCCTAAACTGTTGCCAGGGTAAAAGCATGCACTCTTAACATTAACCCTTTTATTCCCTGAGGATGATACACACCACGTGATGAACCACCGAATATGGGGCATGGCATGAATCATGATGAACTTGACTAAAAGTAACATTTAGTGTATTCTATTCAACAGATTTTAGATTGTTTCTATTCAGTTAGTAGATGTCGGAAATAATTTAATTCGTATACATAGTTCATTAACCCTTTCATGTGCACTGTTAACCTCAGGCACCCCACCTGATGGATGCCCAATCTAGGGCAATAAAACTTGGCTAGCTTATTCTAGTCAACTGATCTTCGAATTGCAGATGCGGATGCGGATCTTTGTAGAATAGGTTGTAAATAGGTTATCACTTATCAGCCGAATTTTTAAAAAAAATTCACCAAAAAATACATATACTAAAAATAGCAAGTATGAACGAGGCTTGGATAAAACAAAGAATGTATCAAAGTTGTGCATTCATGATATCTTCTAAGCCATGCGCCGCCATCAACAGTTTGTTTGAAACGCTATTGGTTAACTTTGTGCCAACTAAAATGCTGTTGGTCTGACCCTTTGGCAACTTGATGCCACTGCTTTTGGTGGAACCTCAACCCAGGGGTGGATAAGGCTGTCTTGAAGACCCGGCCCTATCCTTTCCGTCGTGCTACGGTCGTCAGAATGTTGAATAGAAAGAGGAGACACAAATTTAGAACGAAGAAAAAAATGGAGGCGCCGGGAATCGAACACCGGCCGCTTGCGTCGACGACAAGAATGCTAACCACTACACCACAGCCCCCGAGTCTCATAAGCCCTATTTCTCATTTACAACACTAGCAAATACACGACACAAATATGCAAATTTTCTGCAGATACGATTGTCAGGATATTTGGCTAGCTAGTTAAAATCTAGTTAAATTGCCTTGTTAAAATGCTAGTTTTATTCCTGAGGGATTTTAACTTAACTATTAATTTAACTAGAAGAATTTAACTATTAGCTATTAACTATTAACTAGTAAAAATCCGCTAGCTAAATAATTTAGCATTTAACTATTTACCTAGCTAAATAACAGTAGTTTGCAGTAGGTAATTGGTTTTAGTGAAGCAAAGTCCTCTTTCAAGTTTTAACCAAGCACTGTTAGGGTCGATTCCGCCGTGTATCGTACATATGTATATTCTAATTACTTACACCCGTATGTCCGTTCAGCGTTAGTCATGGTCGATTCATTCATACAGCCGTATGACCGTCCAGACGAAAACTGACCAAAATCAAAATCCCCTTCGTATAAAGAATCAGCATGTGGTATGATTTGTTCTTAATTTTACCGGATGCACGGTTAATGCGGCTGTAACTATGAAATGAATCCACACTTATGTGGTGTGTTCGCTGCTCCAAGTCAAGTTTGGTGACCTTGTGAAAATACTAAACAATCCAACTCAGAGACGTCACTTCTGCTTTACGTCAGCGTGTTGCAGATACAGTGAAATTTATTGCAAGGTAGAACTGTAGTACTATATTTTGTCAATTGCTCACAAAGTCACAAACGCACTCAGATTCGTTTATCTGACAAAAAATTACGTAATGCCGTATATATTACCTCAAATCCAGCTCCGGGTTAGAATGAAGCTCCAGCCTCAAATAAAACCCCAGGTAACGCATTCATGAAATAATGAAGCCCTAGGCCTTTGTCTAGTCGAGGTAATACAGTAGTTACACGTCACTAATAACGACTAATGGTAGCAAGAGTACATAATAGGAAGAGTCCGCAAGGCATAATGGGAAGAGTGTCATACTCTTCCTATTATGTACTCATGATGGTAGTAATAATTTTTTCAGACAGACCCTTCGAAGCGTCGCTGTCTGATGGTCACCATCTTCGCTGTAACTTGCATTGTCATTTCCACCGCTCTTACTGCACTGTTGATAGTGTTCTTTTTCCCTGACAGTCACAGTAATAACTCTACTGTAACATGAATGAAGCTCTGTTGGTGTTTAGGTCCATTCATACTTACAGTCTATTTCGGCTCTGCTGGTGTCACTGGCAAATCCCCCTTATGGAAAATTAGCCCCTCGGTCACATTTTGGTAGAAAATTCCAATCCCCCGGGCAATTTTTTTCTTAGAAATCCGTTTTTCCCGGGCAAATTTTTCTACAAAAATATGTCCGGGGGCGGATTTTCCCGAGGGGCGGATTTTCGTGTGACACCGACAAAATTAGTTATTCACTATCAAGTTTCACAGAAGTGTTATATGTATTTTTCATAAATACAATACCGGTTATCTGGGCAACAGAGTGGGAAGTATGAAGCGTTAATTGTTGTAAATAAGTGTATTATATTGTGAAGACAAAAATAAAACGTTTATCTGGTAAGACGAGTCATACAACTTTAAACATGCTAGTTATCCCGAGTAGTAATGTGGATCGGATCGCAAGATCGGATCGGATCGGATCGCCATTTAAGCACCCGGATCGGATCGCATCAAAATTTCGGTCAGATTTGATCCGCTCCACATCACTAATACAAGTTTTGAAGTATCAAGTTTTGAACCAAAGTGTAGATCAAAACTGTTCGATTCATACTTACAGTTATGTTACTTACGTATGTCCGTCCGTTCAGCCGGAAAAATTACGAAAAAATCCACAATGCCACAATCTGTTCTTATATATTTTATATTGGTGGCCTGATTAATTCATAATTTTGCCGCCTGAGCAGACAGAAATGTAAGGCTGTGAATCGACGCTGAACAGCACCACCTACCTTCAGTAACAATTTACAGTATATTGGAAGTTTCTATAGTGAACCGCTAAGTAAACTCTGTGGGTCGATTCATACTTACAAAAGTAAGAAGGTTACTTACATAAGTCCGTTCAGCCGACTAAACTAGTAGGTAAATACTCACGCTGTCACGCTGTAAATTCCCGCCCCCCCCTCAGACAACACTGTTGCAAGATTACCAAACTTTTTTATCTTTCAATCCTCAATATTTCAATCGACCCGGGCCGGTGGCGGGTCGACCAGGCCGACTCAGTCTCAAAAAAGTTTAATTTCAAAATTTCGAATAAAAGCTATAATTTTAGTCAAAGTAAAGATATTTTTTGCGGAATTTAAGTTAAAGTACGGGTGCTTGAATTTAAATTAAGTTAAAGTAAGACCCCTAACTTTTTTAGTTTCAGTTAAAGTTTTTTTGCCCTAGCCGACTGAAACGGCCCCGGGCCGGGCCGGTGAAAATGGCCGCGGCTCGGGGTTGACTTGACACTTGGCTTAGTGGCTTATATATTTGTGTGACCCACCTTACGATGCCAAGTGTGACCCACCTTACGATTTTACAAATTTAAAATGAGTTCTCATCTAAAACTCGGCACGCAAAGGAATTTACTTCATTCTATGACGCCTTGAGAAACTAGCAATCCTTTAATTTTTTATAGGACACAAGCAAAGAAGCCCAAAATGTTTTTAATTAAACTTGTTTACGCAACCGTTTTTCGTTAATCTAGGATGCTTTATATAACCTTGGTCATAATT
>JASANF010015536.1:0-20001 GCA_030248245.1 Trissonchulus sp. WLG1_4 | reverse complement strand
TGCATTACAGAATACGATAGCTGCTCGACCTACCTGTCCTTCCAGTGCTAATTAACACTGGAAAACCGCCCTACCCGAAATTACATAGGATTTGGAGATTCTGAATATAGTATATACGCGGCCCCTGAGGGGGCCGCGTAAAAATAAAGCGTCTTTGACAAATCGTACTTCAAATTCAACGTTAAATCCAGGATGGATTGATTCAGACTTGCGGTCGTATGACTTGGCAGTTTCTAAAATTACGAAAGATGCCATTAGTATTGCATTGGGGGCGATTTGAATTTTGGAGAATCTTTTCTATTATCCGCCCAGTCTGGAATTTGCAATTTCTTGATTGAATCTATTCTTTATAATGTTGGTACCAATGGGCTCAGGCGCCGCCGTGCTTCAAAAAATATACAAATTTAACTATTAAAAATTGAAAGTAATTGGAATGTCAAATTTTCGAAAGATTTTCAGATTGTAGTGCTACAAAACCTGGATATTCCTAATTTGCCAAGGCATGAAAGTCGCAGCTTCAGCTTACTTTTATGCTCAACTCATTAGAGTATTGTGGTATTTATATTCTAGGTGCAGGCCGGAATGAGGGATAACGTTGAAATAGTCAAGAATAATTGTGAAAGCATCGATAAACGACTCAAAGCTTTGGGTCATTGATTAGTTTATAATCATATTTCGGTTCAGCTCATACTTCATTAGATCATGCCGACAAACGATACTAAAAAGCCACTAATTTTTTTGTAATGTAAATGGTGTGAGTTTTCGTTGAATATGCGTTTGTCTGCATACCCTAGTGAAATAAGTCAGTGTCGATTCATACTTGTAGCCTTGGTCCGTTAAACCGGCAAATTTAATGGTGTTTCAAAATGAAATTTGTAAAAAATACAGTTTGAACTTTTAACATATGTTGTAAATCCTAGCAGAATGTGGATATAAAAAGCTGCCAATGGCAACTGTATTTGTCCAAGATAAAGATGTCATGGCACTCATTGTTTTGTGTATTACTGTATTGGTGATGTTTTACCATTTTGGTGTGGTGTTCATTTTTATAATGCATTTATTCATCCAAGTTTTAAGTGTTTTTGAATCACTGGAGATTGTTTTGACTAAAATAGCAAATTAACTTTTAATTAATGAAAAAGTTACAAATTGCCATGTTTTTAAGTGCTTATTGTCGCTATTAACTGTCGCATTATGTTGTACTCTTGGTTGTATATTATTCGCGTATTTATTGCAAATAAATTGTTTTATTGTTCATCACTTCGTTCTGACAGCTTTTGTTGAAGTTTAGTTAGCTACTGCATATGCAGAGACTTGTGTCATAAAGTTTGTTACAGATTTATATATGTTATCGACTTTATGGCTGGGATTCACAAAGCGCGTTTAAACGCAGTCTAAGTTAGACTGCGTTTAAACGCAGTCTAAAACGGTCTAAGTTAAACATGATTCACAGAGATTGATATGATTAGTGTGTGTCATCTGATTTTTATGTTCTATTTCAATTGAAACCTTGTTTAACTTAAACGAACGTTTAGACCGAGTCTAAACGTGATTCACAAAGCCCGTTTAAGTTAAACGGGCTCGTTTAAGGTGGTAGTAACGTTTTCGACAGTTTTGCAGGAGTAACACTTGGCAACTTACGATTAATTTTCAATCAATAATTTATAGTACGCATATTAATTTAGGAAACTATAATTTATTATGAGATAAATGCTTGCTAAAATAGCTTGAAACAATGATTATTAATTTTCACAGAAAATATTTTTCAGTCAGTTACGACAATTTTTCGTAAATTTTATGTTTAGCTAAGCCAAAGGAATAGCTAGTCAAAACGGCCGTTTATTGAAAAAAGAAAAAATTACACACGGGCATGTCAAAAACCTTCAATTTAGATGCCAAAACTTATCCTTCCGCTTTTTACTTTTTGAGATTACGTCACATTTACGTAACATTTCTTTTTGAACTAAAGTACACTACACAAAAGTCCGCAAAACTTGACAACTACCAGAAGGATTTTGTTAAAAATTTGGGATAAATTGGCACACATATATATGTGTCTACTTTATACTAAAATTTCAAAAAATTTGTTTAAATTTTGCGTTACATCAATTTCATTCACAGAAATCTGTAAAAATGTACTTCCGTGGACTAAATCTCAAGTCTCTTTGTTGCAATCTTTTCATGCGTTATTCTACATGTTTTTTAGGCAATTTCTGATGTGTCAATTTTTTTATTTGTATTAATTTAGCCTATATCGTGAAAAAATTAGGTTCAAAAATTCGTATATTTTTCAAAATTCGAAAAAATTCAAAATTAAAGGTCCGTAACTTCTTTTCTGCATCATATATAGTGTTTGTGACCGGCCGCGAACGCCGGCGGCGGGGCCGGCGGAGACGTTCGGCCGGCCGGCCGGCCGCCGGCCGGCCGGCTGTGAACGGCCGGCCGGCCGGCCGGCCGGTAATAACTGGCCGGCCGGCCGGCCGCAGCGGCTGAATTTTTGGATAAAACCAATTGATCCAAGTCCAGAGTATCATTTTGGCATAAACTTCAACTGCCGGATTGTTTTGCCGGCCTAATTTTGTCAGTCGGTTGAATCTGGTTGGCCGGCCGGCCGGCCGATTTTGACAGGCCGGCCGGCCGGCTGACTTTAGCCGGCCGGCCGGCCGGCTTTTACCGGCCGGCCGGCCGGCCGGCCGGCCGGAGCCGGCCGGCGACCATCAGGCCGGCCGGCGGCCGGCCGGCCGGCCGAAAATTCCGGCCGGTCACAAACACTAATCATATAAATGCACCAAACTTAACATTAAAATTCAACCTGTTATTGGCTATGTTGGTGTAGAGAATGAAATTAATTGGAGTTACACTGTCATTTTTGCAAGCAAAACAAGAAAAATGCAAAAATTCACGAAATTTGACTACTTTGACAGTGTCTGCTGACTAGCTTGTTACAGATTTACGCTAGATAATGTGCATAAGTGTAGTTTCAGTCAAGTTCCTTAACGTGAAAAAGACAGCTATTAAATTCATTGAGTCAATCAAAAGTTATAGCACGTTATAAAAACTGTCGAAAACGTAACTACCACCTTAACAGAATTCTTTATTTGTTTCTTTTATAAATATTATTTGTAGAACATTGTGCTTTAATACGTACCGACAAACCGACAAAGCTATTAATTTAGGTAATACAATTATTTTTTATTAAAAGCTAATTTAAAATTCAAGTTAATTACGTTGTGAAAAAACAAATTTGACAATTGTTAAATAAGCTAATTAACCCTTTGACGCCCAGAGGTTCTCTCTTTAGGCACCCAGACTTTGACACCTTTCAGTTTTTTGGCAATTGCTCGAGCTATGTGCGTCGTAGAGAGTTCGCGAAACCACCATTCGATAGAGAAATTAATGGTAAACAAAACAATCAGGCGATTAAGGGTCTAGGACCCGCTTTCTTACATTATATGCTCTCAAAGTTGTGAATTTGAGAAAACTACGCCATCGCTCGGGCATAATAATGTACCTCACCCTAGAGTATTAACACAGCAACAGTGCGCCTATCCTAGTTTGGTGCTAGCAAGAGTACAAAATGGGAAGAGTATGACACTCTTCCCATCGGCCAGCTTGGCAGCGCGGTAGATGCGTTGCACAATAACGGCCAAAAAGGGTCCCAAACGGGACCCGGTCCCAGATGGGTACCTGGTACCCAAACGGGCCCTGCAGGTACCCAAATGGGCCCTCCAGGTACCCAAACGGGACCCAGGTACCCAAACGGGACCCAGGTACCCAAATGGGCCCTCCAAGTACCCAAATGGGACCCCAACGAATCTGATTGGCTGTTGGGGGTACCCAAACGGGACCCAGGTACCCAAATGGGACCTCTTTTCAAAGCCAACAGCCAATCAGATTGCAGCAGCCTTTAGCTCCGCCTACAATCAAACTACCGTAATCCCGCGTGCAGCAGCATACGTAGCGATGCCAATAATGCAGTTTTTTCTTGTTTTTTAGCATTTATATCATTTAAATTAGTATTAATTTTTAAATCCGCTAAATCCGCGGATTTAAAATTGCACACATTTTATAGCCGAGTTAAATCATCTTAAAATTACGGGGATTTGCCAGATTTAGCACCTGGGTTGCCCTCGTATTTACGTTTGTAACTTTAGACTGCTTCTACCGTTTTGGATGTGTAATACACCCTTCCACAGCTCAGAAATTAGGCTTTTTAATGATGTAAATTTTCAAATGTTGCACTCCATTGCCGTTTAAAAATACGGCCTAAGCTATGTTATAATGCTATCATCTAAGTATGCTTCAACTTTTTTGAAACAAAATGACTGTAATGTAAGTGCACGTCACCTCATATATGTTCATTATATATAGAGAATGTTATGTGAAAGGTATGATAGCTTGCTCAGTAGGCAATTCCGCCAATATGGGGTGGACATTGCACGCGATCCAAGAACAGCCAATACCGAAATGACAAGACAAGCTTACTAGTGACAAAAGTGCGATAGTTTTTATTATGTTGTTATTACTAAGGTAATTTCTAATGTTTTCCACATTCTTTGCGTTAAAAATCTATATTTTTAAATCCCACTGAAGTTGTAGCACCCTCAGAGTTTATAAATCCCCATGAAGCAGCCAACCGGCACAATTGTGGTAGTCTAATGGTTAAACTTTTTTGCGTCCGCTCGCCGAAAATGTGTCGACTCGACACAAGTCAGTAACCTGATTTAGAGACTAGAAACGGCGGTTTGAGCAAATTAAGTTTTTCTTTTCGTTAATTTTCTTGTACATTGACTAAATTTTACGAAAATTGCAAATCACTTGCAGATTAATAAGTTGCAGAATTAGTAAAACAGTTGTTTTTAAAGCTTTCCAGTTTTTTCCTATCCTACAGCTGAAATGAATACTCGCTGGGTCTTTCCGTTATTCGCCCGCCAGCCGTAATTTCTGTTATACTTGATCAAATTTCATAATGTTGGTACCAAGCGACTCACCTGGACCTCAGGACTTCGAAAATACATTTTAAAATTTTAAAAAGTTTCACTTTTTTCAAATTCTATTCCTGGAACGCTAATATTTGGTTTCCGGAATGCCGAAATGATCTTAAAACATCAAAATAGGCGTATGTTTACAGTGTAAGCAGGTATATGTATACGTAGTATAAGGTAGAAAGAATATGCATATGTAGGCATACCGCGAAAATATAAAATGTTCCCACGCTAGCAAAATGACTAAAACAGAATAACGGGATTAGTTTAAAGTGTTACTCTCCTAATGGTGATTCCTCAACTGAATTTGTTGCGCTTGTCGGGGCGTTGGCAGGACAAAATCATCAAAAAGTTAAGTTTTATAGCTTTTAAGTTGGATGTTTTATGATTTTTTTTGGCATTCCGGAAACCAAATATTAGCGTTCCAGGAATAGAATTTGAAAAAAGTAAAAAAAATTTTTCAAAATTTTAAAATTTTTTCAAAAAAGTGTATTTTCGAAGTCCTGAGGTCATGGGGAGTCGACTGGTACTAACATTATGAAACTTGGTCAAATATAACAGAAATTACGGCTGGCGGGGGAATAACGGAAAAGACCCTACTCGCCTACTCGCTCACCATCGGGTGGGGGGGTTTTCAGCCCCGCCCCCCCCCCCCCCAGTTGGCAACCTCGCTCCCCCCCAGACAGGGTGCTTCACCCCCAGAATGATTTAAGGTAGCTCAAGGTACCGACGGCAAAATCGGTGGCTCCCAAAGCTAAAATGGTGGCTCACGAAAAAAAATGGGCGGAAAAGTTAGTTCGCGCCCACCCCCCTCTCAGAATTGGCTAGCTGCAGTGCTCGCGCATGTCGCTCACTCGAATCATTTTAGGTGAGCGGACAAAAAGTTGCTCACCGTCAGTTTTCGAGTTACCATAAGTCACACTGACTGTCATTAAAATTACATTACCACAAAGTGCAATTTCTGAGCTTTTGATTTGTGTGTTGAACGTTCAAAGCAGTTACGCATATCATAACCAAAGTTACAAGCGGAAATGATTAGTGACCCGAATGCACAAAGCCAAGTTGTGCAGTACAACAATCTGAAAGTTTTATCCAAAATTCACGGATTTAGCGGATTTAGCAGATGCGAGATTTAGCAGATTTAGCAGATTTAGTTAAAAAGCTTATCCAAAATTGTTTGGATGTATTGGAATTATCGGATTTAGGCGCGCGCTAAATCCGCTACATCGGCTATAAATACTGGAATTTTAGAAAAAGATTTAGCAGCGCTAAATCCGCTGAATCAAATTAGATAAATCCATTTTGGATAAGGGGGTAAGTTCGACCAAATTGCAAACTAAAAACTAAATCTTTCAAATTCACGACAATTCAAAAAAATCTGTCAAATTCTAGAAAATTTATTCTACCAAAATCGGGCAAAAAACAAGCCACAACAGCTGGGCTCACGTTCACTATATTGCTGTCTTTAACCATCACTAAATAGGAACAATCCGACCTTGATTCTTTACCTACTCACAAACATAGATGCAGCTGAAATTAGGTATATATTCATGAAAAACGGCATAAAATGGCAAAAAGTTAGCATTTTGAACAACGTCTGTTTTAAAAAATAAGCTTCATTAGTTTACCAATACTTTGTTTAGGTCCTATAATAAGTCTTTAGGGCAGCAAAATGCTAAAAAACAAGAAAAAACAGCATTATTGGCATCGCTACGTATGCTGCTGCACGCGGGATTACGGTAGTTTGATTGTAGGCGGAGCTAAAGGCTGCTGCAATCTGATTGGCTGTTGGCTTTGAAAAGAGGTCCCATTTGGGTACCTGGGTCCCGTTTGGGTACCTGGGTCCCGTTTGGGTACCTGGGTCCCGTTTGGGTACCTGGGTCCCGTTTGGGTACCCCCAACAGCCAATCAGATTCGTTGGGGTCCCATTTGGGTACTTGGAGGGCCCATTTGGGTACCTGGGTCCAGTTTGGGTACCTGGGTCCCGTTTGGGTACCTGGAGGGCCCATTTGGGTACCTGCAGGGCCCTTTTGGGTACCAGGTACCCATTTGGGACCGGGTCCCGTTTGGGACCCTTTTTGGCCGTTATTGTGCAACGCATCTACCGCGCTGCCAAGCTGGCCGATGGGAAGAGTGTCATACTCTTCCCATTATGTACTCTTGGTGCTAGAAATAAACTACAATATCCGCTATATCTGATGCACAAAAAGTTGACTGCCAGAGTTGCGATAAAATATCATAATGAGGCCATAAAAGAATACTATTTTTGCGATGAAAAAAATCAAATTTCACACTGCTTAATCAAGCATAGGTTTCGTTGTGTGGGAGCAGGCCACTAAATGCAAAGATATGCGATTTCTGAAAAAATAATTCAAAGGCCCGATTTATCGAAGCAAAATGTTCGTAGTTGAAAAATCAAATGTTCGTCGTTGAAAATGTTCGTCGTTGAAAAAACAAATGTTCGTCGTTGAAAAACAAATGTTCGTCGTTGAAAAACAAATGTTCGTCGTTGAAAAACAAATGTTCGTCGTTGAAAAATTTTCAACGGCGAACATTTCAACGGATGTCTTGAGCTCCGTTGAAATGTTCGTCGTTGAAAATTTTTTCAACGACGAGCTTTTGTCTTTTAGAACATAATAATGTTCTAAAAAACCAAAGCTCGTCGTTGAAAAATTTTTCAACGACGAACTTTCAACGACGAACATTTGTTTTTCAACGACGAACATTTGTTTTTCAACGACGAACATTTGTTTTTCAACGACTAACATTTGCTTTTTCAACGACGAACATTTGTTGTTTCGATAAATCGGGCCCACTTGACTAGAATAAGCTAGCCAAGCTTTATAGCCCAAATTGGGCATCCACCACGTGGGGTGCCTGGGATTCACAGTGCGCATAAAAGGGTTAATTTACTAAGTAACATACAATTTACTAATGTAACATAATAGGCTCAATGCCTATTATTATTATTATTAATAAATGTCACTTCAGTAATTTTTGTAATTTTTTAATCATTTTTAGCAATTTAAGTTAACTAGGTCGTTGACTTTACAAACTTTATAGTTTTATAAACTGTTATTAGGAACAATGCATAAGTAAACAGTATGGTAAATAACATTTTCCTATTACAAAACTAGATCAGCCACATTAACTATCATATGAAAGTATATTAACATCTAAAGAGTAAAACAGACATGATAATACACGATATTATTAGCCTATTAGTTGAATAAGAACAAAGTAAAACTATAAAAGTCAAAAAAAGTCCAAAAATACTTAAGTAAAATAATTAAAAAATACTTAGACTAACCTTAGACTAGCCAAAAGGCTAGTCTAAATTTAACACTAGCGAGCGTTCAAGTTAAACGAACGTTTAACTTAGACTGAGCTTGTGAATCAGGAATAGAACATAATCAAATTTAGAACACGAAAATAGAACAAAATTTACACGCTAATCATACGCAGACTCAGAGTGGGTCTAAACGTTCGTTTAGCTAGACTGCGTTTAAACGGGGGGGTCAGTTCTAATAGAGAGGGGGTTTAAGTTAAAGGGGCTTGTGGATTCCCCCCTTTGTTTTCCACAAAATTACTTCAGAAAATCAGTCTAGTTTTCCTTTTGACAATCACTAATTGGATAATGACAATCAATTGGATTTGAAACCGCTCGATTCATCTTCAGCAAACCAGTATGTGGTGAAAAAGACTTAGGACGGGTTAATTAACGTAATTGGGTTAATAAACTTTCTACTCTGTGTTATGCGAGAACTACAAACTTTCTGACTTCGGACTAAACTTGACGATCACTTCACCTTAGATTTACCAACACAACACGAACAATGCAATACATACGTTTAGGGTGCGCGTAGGTACTTGCTGATACACAGTAATACTTTCCCAATTTGGTTCTATCCTGTCTATATCGGATCTCAACTCAAACTCAAATAGGCTCGTGGAGTAGCAGAGGTTAGAAATGTTTTTGCGGGGGCTCCACCCTTCGAAAAGGGAACCGAGTAGCTACAGAAGACTAAACTACAGAGATCCGTTTAGGTCACCTATGGATCCTAGTCCAACCTCGTAGTTAAGCTCAGTACCTCTGCGTGCTAACTCAGTCAAAATGCTTACGATCGCCGAAACGTACGTAAACACAAACAATATATGAAAACACTAACAGTACTACCTCCACGGCGATCGTGTTTACCTAGAATTCTACTGATCTCTCACTGATAAAAACACACCCTTTAATTTTGACTAAGTTCTCGCTAACTCTCAATCAACGTGTAGAATACTCAAAGTTTGCCTCTCCTATAGCTTCTACTTAACCTTCCACTTGAGCAACTGGTTTCAGGGGATTTGAACTGCTCGGACAAGCTTTTCTGCTCTGCCCGTCGTGATTCGGGGGGGACACCAAAGGCCGGGGATAACTAGGAACTTATACCTTGTTTCAGAGGCCTAGCTCAACCCTGACGCCTGCTTTTTCTGGTGTCGGGGGACACTAACGGATCAACTCCCCAAACGCTATCTCAGCGACAAAACTTTCACTTTACTTTTTGACTAACAACTCAAAACTCTACTCACTACTCAAAATTATGTGTGACTCGTGTGACTATACGTAACCTGAAAGAGATAGCACAAATATCCTAACAACAAATCGTAGCTACGAACTGCAACCTAAATAACTCGCGTAATAGACTTTGGGATCTGATTCAACTGGATCAACCGCTAAGGACACACAAGCACAGTACGGACTGATACGGAACGGACACACGGTAATGACCTGAAAACAACCTACTCTGGAACCGGCACTCCTCTAGCCTGACCCTGTCTAGGCTAGATCACTCTACAGTTCCGATCTACTGGTCAACTCAATGGCTCATTGGTCTACTGGCTATCCTACTACTGATCTGTCCTATAGGGTCAGCCTAGGAACTACTACTATAATGCTAAGGACAGTGGGGGGAGTAACTAACAGGATTAGTCCTGGCTGGTTGGCTGGAGCTGGCTGATGGACTGACGGCGGCCGGGGCTGGATGGGCAGGAACTGACGGACCGGAGGAGCAGCGGGGAGCGACGGCTCGGGCAGCGGGCTGGACGGGAGCGACGGGCACTGGCACTGGACCGGACGGGGGGACGACCACGGCGCGGGACTCGGGGGCTCGACCTTGACGTCGGACTGCGGGAGCGACACGGCGGGGCAGGAACTGGGCGAGAGTCGGCCTGGACGCGGCCGAGTGGAACTGGACGCGGGAGGGCGTGGCGACCACGGGAGCGACAGCGGAACGCACGGGGGAGCCGGGGCCGGAATAGGCTGAACCGGACACGAGCGAGCGGGGAGACGCGACACGGGGGGCACGGGCGCTGGCTAGCGCACGACACGGGCACAAGGAGCGCGAGGGCAAAGGGGGGGAGCTCGGACGCGGCGGATGCGTACGAGCGGTGGCAGGAGCGCTGAATGGCGCTGTGGCAAAATAGGTGGCCCAATGGCCTCTAAAAGGGAAATGCGCTTAGTGCGCGGGCACAGTTACTGAACAGAGTAAAACGCCACACGGGGCTGATCTCGCTCACTGTCAGAATTGAAGGCTGAGTCGGTTTTGGGGTGAACTAATTTATTGAATATATAAAGGCAAGGCACGGACAGGGCAATGGGCAGAAAGAGCAAGGGAGCAGAGGAGAGTTCTTCGGACCTACCGTCCGCTGTGAAAATTTCTGAACCGACTGACTTAGCTACCTCAAAATTTTCGGCTTTTTCTTTGATTTCTTTGTCGGGATCTACCGATCCCGAAATCAGCCAATCACATTCGGCCATTCTTAGGCCCGCCTACCTATAAATTTCAGTTGATCCTACTTGAGGTTGGGGGGTCGAGGGCTGCTGGCCCTCACACCTCGGCAAATATAATTATCGGGCGAAATTAATTCCCTTCAAGGGTCCTTGATTCCTGGTCGCTCCAGGTACTGTCATATATCTTTCTTCGTCGTGGGCGACCAGAGAATTTAATTACCAGCGTTGGAAAAACAGTATTACAGAAATATTACGAAAGGGAGAGGAGAGAAGGGGAGGGGGGAAATGGGTGAAATTGGGAAATACTAAAAAACGTGACTTCACATTAACTAAACACTTAACCAATTATATACTAAAGTTGACTAACCACTAAACATTATGTATAAACTTGGGATGTAATGATTATGTGACAATACTTAATTACTAGACCTCCTTCTGGGCTGCGGACCCAGTCAAAACTACACATTCTTAAAACTACCGTAATCCTCTTACTAAACTTAGGGTAAAACTTAAGCTTTCTTCTGCTCCCAAAAAACATAGTTACCAATACCGTAAAGAGTTCGAAAATGAGTCCATGATACATATTATGAAATGACGAATCAAATAATACCAAACACGAATAGGTTACCATTAATAATTACTGAATAATAACATTACAAAATTAGGGTCTAAAACTGCTCTTTTCACGCCTACGATTCTGCTCAAATTCGACTGAACTTCGCAATCTAACTTCGAATAACTTCTTCTGTATTACTCCGAATAACTTCATACTTTCCTCGATTATTCTCTGTTTTGCACTCTACAATTCCATATAATTCATATTCCACAAGACCAAAAAATTACTTAGTTATTAATCGCTAAACTTCGCTTATTACTTCTTTTTAGCTTCCAGCTAGCTCACCAATATCTGGGCTAATGCTATGGCTTAGCCCAGATATTGTTTACAAACAACTATCCGGCTAGCTTCTATACTCTCAGGGGGACACAAAAATCACTGCTTAAATCTCGTTAATTACTGATTAATAAAACACGACCCTCAGACAATACGGACAATTATCAATACCAATAATCATTATTAATACAGGGGCAATTATTACGACAAACGGCTTCAATTATTAACAAGGAGCACAAGGGAAAGGGGCGGATACTGGTTAGGGACATTATTACGTATTACTTCTACTTCCTTCTGTGCCAAATTCGTACTATACTTCAGGGGGGGAACTTAGGACTTCTATAACTGACGATTAACCGAATCAGGCGCTCTCGTGCAGACATGGGGGGGGGAAATTGGGGTTTAGGGAAATATGCAAAACGGGGATTCCGCCTGAGAGTGTGGCCTCATTCTGCGCCACGTCTGATCGCTAAACTACGTACTCAACCGAACAAGTAGCTCACTTCTTGCAGCTACAACCAAAATCAAGCGAAACCTGTATCAATCAGGGGGCTCGTTAACCCTGTTTTATTACAAGTAGTCATCAACCCTTTAATGCACAGAGGTTATCTTTGTAGGCAGGCACACTGACTTTTGTTTGGTTTATGGCCATTGCTCGAGTTACGTGCGTCGTAGAGAAATTGCAAAACCTCTAATGGAGAAGTGAATGGCAAAACAAAACAAGCACTTCTGTTGACGAGCGCACATAATTCGACGTGACCACAATAAAGTATTATTTTACCGTATCGGTAAAATTAGGCGCGGCATGCACCAAAATTTTTTGTCAGTACCTACTACTTAGTTTTTCATTTTTAATCGATTCTGGATGAGTCTGAAAATCTGTTCGACGATTACGTTTTACGTGTGTGTAAGTGCATACAATTTAAAAATTGACCGGTGATTTAGAATGCTATTAGATTAGATTTTTATTACATGCAAGAAACACAAATTCAAAACATTATTCTACTCAAGTCAGAAAAAAAATGCAAAAATTTCAGAGCTGATGGAATCGAACCCCCTACCCTGTGTTTCGCAGTCACACGCCTTAACCTTTGGGCCACAGCTCCGTTGGATGATGCTATTTAAAAATTCGTAACTAAATGTTTTGTTACGAGCATCACGGGAAGAACTGCCTTGAAAGTGATCGATATTGCAGATCCTCAATTTTCAATCTGCCATTGTCGTTTGTTATGGAGAGACACGCACACACACATATACACACACACAACGTACGCGTTGCACGCACACACACACATACACAACGTACGCGCTGCGAGTTGCACACAAGTCACAGCTGGTCATCCCAGCAGGCTTCAGTGATGCACTGAAACTGAGCATGATTTACATGCATTTTCAGTTTCAGTGCATTAACTGAAATTAGTATGCACGGCCGCTGAGGCGGCCGCGCAACAATCAGTCGATTAGGTCTAGGATGCATCGTTCTTGAGTTTTAAGCGTTCAACTTGACAAGTTAATGTGTAAATTTCGTTCCATCGCGCAGGCAAAATGTACCTCACAGTCGAGAACGTGGCAACCGTGCCATGGCTGTAACTGAAGGCTAGCAGTAGAAGACAACATTCGTTGTATCTGTATTTGCATATTAGTGAAGTAGGTTTCGTTGTGTGATAGTTTAGCGACTTATGGTTCCAGTTTTTTCATATTCAGTATCCAGTTCCAGAATCGCAGTTTTTTTGCATGACTTTTTCAAAGCGCTTTCAGAAAAACCAATAAGGAAATGGATACTATTTTTCCTGTTGGGCCACAGCCCAACAGGTCTGTAATTTTGATTCTGGCATCTTAACGTAGTCTTAGCGTTGAAGTGTTCATGTGTGGAGTGTGTTTTACACGTCTTTTACCGTTGCTCTGCATATGTCACAGCTAAAATGCCTTGCACAATCAGTGTGTTGCTGCTTTGGTGGTTTGTGAAAAGTACTTCGAAAATGCACAAGTCTGACAAAAAATCTATCAACTAGGAATCGACAACATCATCTCAAGGTTGCGAACCCAGCAAACTGACCACTCGACCACTCAATTCTGATGCGTCACGGCACTAATCATGATGCATTAGAAATCGACTATAGCACTGTGTGCTACTAAACTGGCACAGCTTATTTGCAATGGAACTTGCACGATAAGTTTGCAGTTATGCACAAGCAAACATGAAGCTCAGTAATTAATCTTTACTTAGTCAATATTATTACTTTATCAATATTAAAATTGGTATCAAAAGTATCATATTTAAATTACGGTATCATATTTAAATTATTTGGTATATTTATATCATATTTAAATTTTTTCCGAGTATCAAATATCAAAAGTATCATATTTAAATTCAAGGTATTGTATTTATATCATATTTAAATTTTTTCCGAGTATCAAATATCAAAAGTATCATATTTAAATTCAAGGTATTGTATTTATATCATATTTAAATTTTTTCCGAGTATCAAATATCAAAAGTATCATATTTAAATTCAAAGTATTGTATTTATATCATATTTAAATTTTTTCAAAGTATCAAAATTATATATTGTATTTAAATTCCAGTATCATATTTAATATCAAAATTTTGCTTCCCACGCTTAAAGGCGGCACCTTTTGATGTTTGTGCAGGCTAAGAACGGCGGCATTCTTTGATCTCGCCTTTAGCTCCGCCTCCTTTTTTTGATTGGCTTCTGCCGTAAAAACAAAAGGGGGCACCCTTGTGTAAAATTTCAGTCGGAAAAGTATAAGAAAATCAATGAATAGGCAGTAGGCTGGTAGTTCGTTTGGTTTTGTAGCATTTTGATAGTTTTGATATAAATATGATACTTGGGTATTAATACTTTTGCTGCCGGTATCAATATTAAAATTGGTATCAAAAGTATCATATTTAAATTATGGTATCATATTTAAATTAGTTGGTATCATATTTATATCATATTTAAAATTTTTCCGAGTATCAAATATCAAAAGTATCATATTTAAAGTCAAAGTATTGTATTTATATCATATTTAAATTTTTTCTGAGTATCAAATATCAAATATCGACTAGTTTTAGCCTGGATACCGGGCCATGCAGGCATAGCTGGAAATGAATTAGCAAATCAAGAAGCACAACGAGAGTTAAGAGAAGGGGAGATCACACATCCAGGGGGAATAGAGCCGATGGACCCAGCAAAAGTAAAACAACTTATAAAGAAAAAAACAAATTCAATGTGGCTCAATAGCTGGGAAAAAAGCGAAAAAGGCAGGGGTTACTTTAAATCGCACCCAGGTTTCAACCCACTGCAACCAACACCTTATGAAAAACTTCCAAAAACAATACAAGGCCAAATAGCTCGGTTGAGATCAGGGCACACCGTATGGTCAGGGTGGTACAGGCATCTAATTGGAAAAGAAAGTACACCCGCATGCAATTGTGGCGATATACAGACAGCCCATCACTTATTAGAAGACTGTGAAGATCATGAAGAAACGAGACAAAGATATTTTGGTCAAAGCAAGACAGAAATCAGTAAATTACTGTTTGGAAACCGACAACAAATGACTCTAATTCTGAATTATGCAAAAGAAATCAACCCACATCATCCAATCTAGAAAAGTAAAGCAAGTTTTAAAACCAAATAAAATAACTTATTAAAACATTAAACTGGGACACTCACGACTGTACCCCGCTTGCGGTGACCCCGCTAGCGGGATCGGAAGTCAGGTCTCAAAACTCGCCCTAAACTCATCCTTAAATACCCCTAATACTATTTAGTAAATAACAACCAGTAACTCCCCCCATTCGGTAGCTTAGGAATACTCTTGTATTGAAGTTACTACTCGTAGCCTGGTATAACTTCAACACAAGGAAGAGGTGAATCTGTGCGCAAAAAAGTGCTCGAACACCTTCGGGCGTAAAAAAAAAAAAAAAAAAAAAGGAATTTTACACCGCATGAAAACTGCTCTGGGTGTTTTGTAGTGTAGTTTAAAAAATATAGTCTTCTTGATCCATAGTATTAAGAGTACACAATAGTGTCTCACTTTATTTAGAAGAAGAGCGAGACACTCTCCTTTCTGCCTGTGTTATAGCGCAGACAGATGCGCTCGTTTCTAGGCCACATGTTGCCGTTTTGTGCAACATGTGGCTGGCCAATCAGCGCGTAGATTCCCTGCGTAACACACTTTAGTATATAATCGCTGAAGCGTTGATAAGCATTAAGATAGGGATAAAAAATTAATAACTTATTTTTAGGTGCTAAGACATTACAAAAGGTTTGCAAATACGTTTGTGGATATTTTGACAAACTTTCAGCGAAATTGACCGAGAAACTTTTGAGATATGAACTTTTCTCAACACCTTAAAAGTTTCTCAATTAATTTCACTGAAAGTTTGCTAAAATATCCCCAAAGGTACCTATTTGCAAACCTTTTTTAATGTTTTTGCAAGCAGACTATGAATAAATAATGATTTTTTAACCTTTTATCCCTATCTTAATGCTTATCAAATCAACGCATCAGCTATTATATACCTACTAAAGTGCGTTTCGCAGAGAATCTACGCGCTGATTGGCCAGCCACATGTTGCACAAAACGGCAACATGTGGCCTGGAAATGACGAGCGCATCTGCCTGCGCTATAACACAGGCAGAAAGGAGAGTGTCTCACTCTTCTTCTAAATAGAGTGAGACACTATTATGTACTCTTGATAGTATATATCAGTCTGAAAAAAGGGTCACTGCGATTATGGAGCTACCATCTTATTGTAATGATGTGAGATTCCTGAAAAAACACTGCGAAGATCAGTTGACTAGAATTAGCTACCCAAGTTTTATAGCCGCAGATTGGGTATTCATCACGTAAGGGGCGCAAAGTTCCCCGAGCACATGAACGGATTTAATACCTGAGAGCTAGGACTTTACGCGTTAAATCTAAATGACGTTGGACATCCTAAATAAAGGGTCCATTTCATTACAATCATGTGTTCGATGTAAACTAGCTTCAGTTTAAACATATTTTCTGTGAGTTCTGGCTTGTGTGTGTATTTGTATATACAGTCCCGTGCACGTGTGAGACTGCTTTCAAGTTTAACACCTTTTGTGAATCCCAGCCAGTGTGATCTAGCCTAGGCTAATCCAGCGGCAGGCGCTAGGCAAGGACCCGCTGAGTTATTTAGGAAAAATATAAAAGTGGAACTGACATATTTTTCTGAGTTAGTCTGTTTGGAGTTTTGTGATTCCTAGCCCTCTGATTGACATGCGAAATATATGCAAGACGTTGGGTCTCTTTTTCCAAAATTCGTTCACACTCTAGCATGTCTTGAAGTTCCATTCTCGGTTCTGGGTTTCACTTTCGGAGTCTTTCCAAAGTTGTAGCCGTTTCTTTCTGCGCATCTTGTTCTTAGTACCCCGAACACAATTCAATATTTTCTTTTGCGCCGCATATATATATGCATATATATTGGGGCGGATTTTTTCCTCCTAAGCCTAACTTTCAGCACAGAACTCAACTTTTGCCTGCGTAGCCTCTCTTTAGTCTCCGCGACTTGGCCACAGTCTAATATGAATGGACCAAAATAACGTCACTAAGGGTAGTTTTATACCATAGATTTTGAGCTGCACCACTTTTCAGTAAATAAAAACAGCCTTTTGGCATTTTTCAAACAACTTCGGGTCAGGGGGGTCAAGTTAGATAATTTCTGCCACCAAGCAAGAATTTTGATCAAACTTTTCATACTGAATCTACAAAACGGCGTGTAAAATCTGGTTTATACGAAAAAAAAACAGGAAAAATTTTCCACAAATACCGGACCCCCTCCTTCCGAATTTTCCGTCAAACATTTTCGGACCTATCTATGTTCCATGTCTTGTGGCTTCTCTCTAGCCTCAGCCTAGAAAGAAGCGTTTGACTTTATTTTTGCATGCTATTTCTCAGTTTTCAAAAAGCACACTCTGGTCTTTCTCTCCGTCTATGTTAGGATTGTATGCTTTCTTCGCAGTTCAAATCATTTTCTCTCATTTCCCCCTATATACACCACCCTAGCTCATTTGTATCTGAGGCTTGGTCCTTTTTCCCATTTGCTCTTTTGACACTTATTGTCTGTCTTGACTCGGAGCTGGTTTGAACTTAACTCTCCCGCCCTTCTTTCGAAATGTATTTTGTCTCGGGTGAAAAATTTACTGGTTATGCTATTGAGTGGTGAATAGTAAAGGGTTTGTGAACGTTTTGTTTGCTGAAAAATTAAACGGATTAAGTCTTGGGTATGAATTTAACACAATTTAACATATATGCATAGTTTAGTGACATAGATGTTAATACTTTTGGGTATTTAGATACCTATGTTGTATGTACATGGGTATGGGGGTAGTTTCAGAAACTTTACATAAGTCTTTACATAAAGTATTACATAAATTGAATTTATGGGAGAACTTATGAGAAGGTTACAAGTGGTACATAAAGTGTTTCAGAAGTCTTCACATAACCTTCCCATAAGTTCTCCCATAAAGTTCTCACATGAAATTATATGCTCTCGCTGAAAACCGCATGGAATGTGCACGCACACGCGCTCGCACAATTAGATGCCTAGCAGCACGATCACAGCTTTGATTTTCGTACTGAGGGTGCGCGCGTTTAAAATCTCAATTTAAAAAGTAATGAAAAGGTTCGTTAGTCGATTTAAATACTCAAGCGCATAACAGTTACCACCATACCTGCTGCTGTCGTTTTATAGTAAAATCTTAAAATCAGATTTTTCAGAAAAGTTCAATAAAGTTTTAAAAAATACATTCCCTAAACTATGCCACTTTATGCTCTACCCAGCGAACCAGTTTTCATGCTGTTTTTGAGGTTTGTACCAATTATTTAGCTCAAAGGTGAGTTATGGGTGCCCTCACGTTCTCCTGAATTTATGAGAAAACTCGGCACCCACATTTAGCATTTTATGAGTAGCCTGAAGTCTTTACATAAATTTATGTAGTAATTATCAGGCTACCCATAAATTTAGGTGGAAAACATAAATTTATGATAGAACATGAGGTGATCCAGAAGTTATGTCAAGCTTCTGAAACACCTATAACGATATGTAAGACTTTATGGGACCCATAAGACTTATGTAAAGTTTCTGAAACGACCCCCTGATGGGTATGGTCAAGAGTACATAATAGGGTAGAGTATGACACTCCTACCTATGCTAGAGAATCGCCCGGAACGATGCTCCGGCCGAAATAGCCCTTTTACGCCTCGATTTCAACCCCCCACCCCCCCCGTGCTCCCCCCCACGAATCAAGACATGTCTTGATTCGAGGGGGAACCCCCATAAATCCCGGAAGTATCTTGATTTGAGGGGGGTACCCTTCTCGTTTCAGCAGACCGCCAGCATGAACTGTGAAATCAAGATACTACCGATTTTGTGTTGGTAGTGTGAAACGAAGGGGGGAACCCCCCCTTTCCCGAAATCAAGACACTTCCCCGATTGGAGTGGGTACCCCTCTGGAATTAAGACATGTCTTGATTTGAGGGGGGTGTACCTCCCCCCTGAAATCAAGGCGTAAAAGGACTATTTCGGCCGGAGTATCGTTCCAGCCTATTAGCTAGGATAGGGAAGAGTGTCATATTCTTCCCTATTATATACTCTTGGTATGGTGCATACTTCGTTTTAATAATCTCCTAAATCTCTAAAAAGAAAAGTTATATATTCTTTATTGCTTGGTGTCTATTAGTTAATCATTATCGCCAGAAAACCAAGTGAATCGTCACCGGTTTTTTTTCTGGATCAAGGACAAATCAATGAACTAATGCTTATATACTTTAAAATTTGACCACTCAGGGCTTCAGGCAATCGCAAACAAACGCGTCGTGACAATGACGTATTTAAGTTATATATACCATTCATGTCAGTTTTCCAACGGCGTTCCCCTAGCAAGCCCCATTTCTCATTATAGAAATCATTTTATGACTGGTGTGTAGTTACGTACGAACGTATTAACCAGTGCATATTGACCAATTTTTACACTACACGTAGGCGTGAGACACATACTGAGACATATCTCAGACTATATATTTCATGAGGTTCTAAAACCAATTCGGATCCAACGCAAATGAACCCAAATGGTCGAACCGTGCTTATATGAAACAAGAACTGGTGTAATTGAGATACCTAGATAAAGTGGGACAGAATGAAGCGCAGTTCGAACTGTGTTTTTAAATAAGATACGTAGTTATAAGATAACTGTGGTTACGAGACTTGGGGGCTGTGGTGTAGTGGTAAGCATTCGCGACGTCGACGCGAGAGGCGCGGGTTCTTTTCCCGGCGTGTCCACGTTTTCTTTTTTTAAATTGGGCTTGTT
>JASANF010015535.1:0-12262 GCA_030248245.1 Trissonchulus sp. WLG1_4 | reverse complement strand
TTAGGGCAAAAAAGTCAACCCGTTTTTATTTAAGTTAAAGTTAAAGTTAAAGTTAGGCAAAAGGCCCAGTTTAAGTTAAAGTTAAAGTTAAAGTTAGACCACTAACTTTTTTCAAAGTTAAAGTTAAAGTTTGATCTCCGTTTTCGTTAAAGTTAAAGTTAAAGTATGACCACTAACTTTTTTAAAAGTTAAAGTTAAAGTTATACCCTTAACTTTTTTAAATAAAGTTAGATTAAGATTCGAAACTTTTTTAGTTAAAGTTATAAAGAGTTGTTTTAGACAGATAAACATATCTTTCAGCTTTTTACTTAACCACACTGCGTAACTTTAGTGAATAGACATTAATGGTTGAGCCGAGAGTTGGGAATGCCAGAAAACTCTCCAGAACTTCCGCAAACTACTAGAAGTAGTTTTCCGGACATTTCCAGACTTGACCGGAAAATGGACTTGACAGGCTTAAAACATTTCCCAGCTGAATGAAAGTTTCTAATAAACTGTTTTTAAAAAGTGACCCCAGTGGTTACTGTAGTCCGTGAGGGTCAATTGAGTTCATCGTGACAAAAATAAACCCCGGGTTTCAAGGGCGGACGGTGGGGGATATGGGGAATATATCCCCTCTTTTTCCCTGAGCAAAGAAAATTTTTTCGGAGCCGCATACCAAGAATAGCCGGAGATTCATAAAATTCGGCCTCAAAATTAAAAACTTTTCTCCGGAGGCTGTTCGCCTTCAGAACGAACGCGCTGAGTTAACTTCGCATTGCGGTTTCATCTGGCTAGGGCTGTTAAATCTTCAACATTACGTGTACCATCCTTTAATGAATGCTATTAAATAAAACAGCTATCGTTATGGGCAAACCAAGGGCATAGTGTTTGTAAGCGCAAGAGTACATAATAGCTTCTCACTCTATATAGAAGAAGAGTGAGACACTCTCCAGCCTGCCTGTGTTCTAGCACAGGCAGATGCGCTGGTCGTTTTCAGGCTAGATGTTGACATTCTATGCAACATGTGACTGGCCAATCAGAAGCGAGCTTCTATTCTCTGATTGGCAGACGCCTGTGCACGTGTTCCAATCATAAAACTGGATAGGATAAAAGGTTAATAACTCATTATTTATTCATAGTTTGCTTGCAAAAACATTAAAAAAAGGTTTGCAAATACCTTTGGGGATATTTTGGCAAACTTTCAGCGAAATTGATTGCGAAACTTTTAAGAAATTCAGAAAAGTTTATATCTCAAAAGTTTCTCAATCAATTTCGCTGAAAGTTTGCCAAAATATCCCTAGAGGTATTTGCAAACCTTTTTTAATGTTTTCGCAAGCAGACTATGAATAAATAATGAGTTATTAAGCTTTTATCCCTATCTTAATGCTTATCAACGCACCAGCGATTATATACTAAAGTGTGTTACGCAGGGAATGTACGCGCTGATTGGCCAGTCACATGTTGCATAGAATGTCAACATGTAGCCTGAAAACGACCAGCGCATCTGCCTGTGCTAGAACACAGGCAGGCTGGAGAGTGTCTCACTCTTCTTCTATATAGAGTGAGACGCTATTATGTACTCTTGGTAAGCGTAATCCGCGGGCCGGCCGGCGGAGAATTTCGGCCGGCCGGCGGAGAATTTCGGCCGGCCGGCCGGCCGGTAAAAGCCGGCTGGCCGGCCGGCCGGAGTGGCCGATTTTTTGGACAAAACCTATTATTGATCCAAATCCAGCGTGTCATTTTGGCATAACTTAGCCTGACGGATTGTTATGCCGGCCTAATTTTATCAGTCGGTTGAATCGGGCTGGCCGGCTGGTGTTTTTAACCGGCCGGCCGATTTTGACCAGCCGGCCGGCCAGCGCCGGCTTTTTTGCGACTGAAAATGAGTCCCCCCTTTCGTTTTTATAGTCTGGCCGTCTCCAATTGACCAAATTTAGCCTAAAAGTCACATTTTCCTCAATGTTTTATGAGGGCTGTCGCCCCGTGACCCCAGCAATTTTGTAGGTTAATGATCTTTCGTTTATTATCTCGAATCAAACGCGAAAGTATTAAAATTGCTAAAAAGTATATACATTTTAACTCATACGAAAATTCGAGAAGTCATTCCATCAAATTTTTTTCAGGGTACGCCGCTGTTTTCAAGACGTAATTTATCGAAAACAGCATAGCCGACTTTCGAGCACAAGTCATAACGCAGTTTTAGTAAATCTAGTAAAAAAAGTCAAATAAGGTAGAATAACTTATGCCGTATCCCCCTTTTTTGCGGGTCACGGTCCGCCCCGAATTTGAGTGCAGCACCTCAAAATACTCCTGAGAACGAGAACGTCTCTGGGTCATTTTGTAGGTTGTACAAACCGTGGGGGGTCACAGGGCCACAATGGTGTCACACTGTTCCTATGTGCTCTTGTTAGGGGTAAAGTGAGCACCTGATTACGAATCTGCTGTTTGTTTATGTCTAGAAAGAACCAACTTGGACCATCATAACCTCCAACATCAGTGGCTTACCCAGAAAAAAATTTCGAGGGGGAATGACTTAGACTTCTCGTAATGAGTTAAAATGCACTGTTAAGCAATTTTAAAATTTCTAAAACGCCTAACAAACGACAGATCCCTTAATCACAAAGTTGCAACAGTCTGTGGGCGGTAGAGTTCTGCCACTAGCAAATTTTCCGGGCCAGGCCCGGGCCGGGCCCATTTCTGAAAAATCTCTCCGGGCCGGGGCCGGGCCGGGCCCATTTAGGAAAAATCTCTCCGGGCCGGGCCCGGGCCGGCCCGGCCCGGGCCCGGCCCGCGGCCCGCGGCCCGCTACAGTAGTATAAGTGTAGTATAAATGCCTGCGCACTTGTAAACATCAATATATATGCAATGCAGTCATTGTTCATACGTTGCTGAAGCTCGAGACGGCCCTGGGCTTATGGATTTCTATGCCCGGCGGGCCGCGCACGGCCCGGGGCCCGCTACGGCCCGGCGGGCCGCGCACGGCGCGGGGCCCGGAGTTTTACGGGCCGGGCCCCGGGCCGGGCCCATTTCTAAAAAATCTCTCCGGGCCGGGCCCGGGCCGGCCCGGCCCGGGCCCGGCCCGCGGCCCGCGGCCCGCTACAGGCCCGGGCAGAACTCTAGTGGGCGGCAGCCACCTGCTGGCCCCCAGAAAAAATTAAGCTATTTTCCACACGTTTAGACAAAATTTGGTTAGCAGGACTGCTGGAAACGTATCAGAAATTTTTTCTGACAAAAAATTAAAACAAAAGATGGTAACGTCACATCAGACATTCAGACAGTGTATTACTCGTGTATATAGACATTTAAATGCAGCATAATGTGCATGCACAGGCTTTGATGAAAAATAATAGCCAGGAATAATAAGCCACATAGTCGCAGGGGTCTGAAGGGGCAGCCCCTAGAAAAAATTGGGGGAAATTTTTTATTTTTAGGCCTAAGTTGGTCAGTTGGAGACGTATCAGAAAATTTTTTTGAGCGGACCATAAAAATCAAAGGGGGACCCTGGTGCAAAACAAATCACTGGGAAAAAGTTTCGGAAGGGGGGAATTCCAACCTCCCCCCTGGGTACGCCTTTGCCCGACATGAGATCGAAATCGAAGTGGTGACATCAAACCTTACAACTATAGACAAACTTGGTATCAATTCAATCACGCAATCGCATATTTTGACAAGAAAATCTACGATCACAACAGTTTTTGTTGATACAAGTTGCGTACATTTTTCGCAAAATATTGTATGTGGGTCAGACCCTCGAAGTATCAACTACTTGTGGACTAGCGCTTTTGACCACTCAACAAACGCTAATTCGAAGGGTAGTGATGTTTAGTTAAAACTATTTTGAAGGAAAGTACTAAACAGACATCAGGGGTCGTATTCTCAAAATTACCTGCAGGTAAAGTTAGGCTAACTATACGCACAGGTAAGGTGAAGGTAAAGTTTATTCTGTGGGTAAAGGTAAAGTTAAAATTGAAAACAAGGTTAACATCGGTGGTTGAGGTTAAAAATTTGCACAATACATAAACTTTAGCTGCGAAACAAGATAAACCACTTTTCTGGCCCGAATATTAAAAGTAACCTTAGCTATCACGTTGGCTTTAGTCATAGTTTGAGAATACGATTTTACCTTCACCTTACCTGTGGGTAAAGTTAGCCTAACTTTACCTGCAGGTAATTTTGAGAATACGGCCCCAGACTAGACGATCAAGTCATTCGTATGTGTATCGAGTTTAATAATTACCAAACAAAAGCTCTTAAATTATAAAATTTTGACAACTCAATAGTCAATACCCTAAGTGACCGATATTTCATTAAAAATTGTAAAAAAAGCATGTCTTCAAAAAAAGAGCAGTCAGGCCCGGTTTCCACTGCGCAAAAATAAGAAATAAGAAATAAGAAATAAGAAATAGAAATAAGAAATAATGGGCAGAAATAAGAAATAAGAATTTGAAATAAGAAATAAGAAATAAGAAATAAAGCCTTATGCGTTCACAGTGCAGAAATAAGAAATAAGAAAGTCGAAATAAGAAATAAGCCCAACCAATCAAATTTCAAGTTGTTATTTGATTGGTTAGGGCAAAAATTAAGCGGGAATTCAAATTTTTTGGGCCTTCAGTGTTATTTTTAGGTTATTTTAAGGAAACTTGTGTTAATTTATGGAAATAAACAAATGGCATTTGTACTTTTTGGCCCCTTTTGTAGTTCATGTATTTTTTATTGTGTTTTCTTTTTCTGTAGGAAACACAGCAGTTTTTCTGTAGGAAACACAGCAGTATGGTTGTTTGTATGCTTTTGTTGACTGATGCTGTAGATTAGCTTTAAAACCGTATAAAAACAAGTTTTGTATCAAGTGTAGCATAACAGTGCACCCCTGGTGGCTTACCCGTCCCTCCAGAATTAGACTTTGAAACCTGCTCAATGACCTGCCGAATATGACATAGGGTCTCGAGCTGGACTTAATTTAGTCCGGGATTTAGTAAAGTTAAGTAAGTACTCCTCAGTCAGTCATTCACACGGTAAAAAATTTACTAATTAAAACCGGCGATTTGACTGGAAACAAAAGGGGTCTGTAGATTTGTACACAGACAAGTAAAAATTGCAAAAAATAATCTGTTATAAAATACAAATGTCAAGGCCTTTATTGCCAATACATCGCTAGACCAAAAAATAAGTAAAAAACTGCACAAGCTGTAACATTTTTGCATAAATAAAAACCAACGTGATTGCTGTGGTTTTCAAATGTTTGAAAAAAGCCTTAACCCATGAGATTTGACAATTAGAACAGCTCAAACTGAAGTATGACTAAAAAATCCTACAACCGGGACAAAAGAAACATGATTTCACTACCTTAATATGTATGAAAAGAATATATTTCAGTCAGCAAAAGTGTAGCAAGCAGTCTCGAAAATAATGCTACGCGTTTCGTTTGCGGGTTCGGCAATAGAAAAAATTGACTTTCGAAAGCATTAAAAACAATAATATAGCCTTTCGAAAACATTACAAACTGTAAAATAACCTGTTGAAAGAATTACAAACAATAATATTGGCTTTCGAAAACATTACAAACAGTAAAATTAGCATTTCGAAAGCAGCAGACAATAAAAAAACCAATATTGTGTCCGCCTGTCACAAAATATTGTCCAGTGCAGGTAAATAGTAGGCCAAGCAGAACAATGCGTGTACCTACGCGTGTGTGCATTCGTGCGTATGTACGTACATAACGATTTTTAAAGTGTCCAATCAGCGTGCAGGAAGGCGGAGCTTAGGTTGGCGCGTTCAGGCAAACGCTTCTGATTGGCTAAATCCTTATTTCTTAGGGCCGGTTCCCACTGGACAGAAATAAGAAATAAGTAACCAGAAATAAGAAATAAGGCCTTATTTCAGAAATACAAGGGCATTCCCACTGCAGAAATAAGCTTTTGTTATTTCAGAAATAACAAACCTTATTTCTAAAATATGAAGTTAAAATCATTTTAACTTAAGAAATAAGAAATAAGGAGTTAGCCAATCAGAAGCGTTGGTTGGAGCTTGCGACGCTAAGCCACGCCTTCCTTTCTGCTGATTGGACAATTCAAATATCGCTCTGTACGTACGTTCTGCTGCGTATGTAGTTTCAAAATCCCGCCTAGATTTACCTCCAGCCAATCAAATACCAGCTTGAAATGGGCTTATTTCTTATTTCTGCACTGTGAACGCATAAGGCTTTATTTCTTGTTTCTTATTTCTTATTTCTGTCCATTATTTCTTATTTCTATTTCTTATTTCTTAATTCTTATATCTTATTTCTGCCCAGTGGGAACCGGGCCTTATTTCTTAAGTTAAAATGAATTTAACTCCTTATTTCAGAAATAAGGTTTGTTATTTCTGAAATAACAAAAGCTTATTTCTACTTTCTTATTTCTTATTTCTGCAGTGGGAATGACCATTTATTTCTGAAATAAACCCTTATTTCTTATTTCCAGTTTGTTATTTCTTATTTCTGCCCAGTGGGAACCGGGCCTCAGTTCCCATACTGACTTTACGTGTTAATTATATTCGCTGGACAACATGGGGCTGCTACTTTTACACTATGCAGTTGCAGAGATGATTCTCTAAAAGGATCAATTATATCACTACACTACTTCAAAAATACAATTATATGAGCCCCTTAAAATATGTTGTGAATGCGTTAAGCTGAGCGGCCTCCAGTAAAAGTAGGTACCACTACCAACAATTACGGACTACGGTTGTGTACAGCGTCGGAGGAAAAAAAATTAAATTTGACAACGATTTTGGTTAACTAGAACATCAATTAAAATATTTCTGAAATTATCTTACCGTAAATCAAAAAAGTTATAAAAAAGTTTAGATTCAAAATTTTGAATAAAAGTTATAATTTAAGTTAAAGTTAAGAAATTGGAGGAATTTAAGTTAAAGTTAAAGTATGGGTGCTTGAATTTAAATTAAGTTAAAGTTAAAGTAAGACCCTTAACTTTTTTGAAGTTAAAGTTAAAGTTAAAGTAAGACCCCTAACTTTTTTAATTTTAGTTAAAGTTAAAGTTTAACTTTTTTGCCCTGCTAATTATGACCGAACAGTATGTTGGTTTAGTACGTAGAAATTTAGATGCGAATTTTAAAAGTGGCAAAGTTTCTTTGGGTGTGCCATCAACACTGATGACTGTAGCGCCTAGGTTAAAACTTGAATTGACTGCACTGATTTAAGTTGTTCTGGGCCCTGTTGCTCCGTTCTACAATTGTTACAATTGTAACAATTGTAAGTAAGATTTTGTTGCAGACATCTACAATTGTTACAAATTTGTAACAATTGTAATTCCTGAATGTCCTACAATTGTAATCTTATCACACCATTTTTCAATCATTCTTATAACGCTTGTAACGTTTGTAAAATTTTTCAAATTACAAACGTTACAATTGTAGCCTTTGTAAAAACTTACAATTGTTACAATTGTAGGATTTGTAAATCTGAGCAACAGGGCCAGTAGCGTAGCCAGGATTTTGCTGAGGGGGGGGGCCAGATTACATATATCCCAGAAGCTAGCGCTTTTTGAAAATTTGAAATAAAATTTGCATCGAAAACTTAATTTCAAGCCACATTTAGCCAAGAAAGTAGAATGATCGCGGGGGTCTGGGGGCGGCAGCCCCCAGAAGCTAGCGCTCTTTTAAATTTTTGAAACAAAATTTGCATTGAAAACTTAATTTCAAGCCACATTTGGCCAAGAAAGTAAACGGATTGCGGGGGTCTGGGGGAGGCAGCCCACAGACGCAAGCGCTTTTGTAAAACTTTGAAAACAAATTTGCAGTGAAAAAGCTATTGTCAAAAAAATGCCGTTTTTCCGACTTATTCCACCCCTAAGGGTTTTAACACCAATAATGTCACTTCAGATTTTCATTAAAATGGGCGACAGCTATTTTGGGGGCTAGAGATCAGACTGGGGGCATGGCTGACGATGGGGGTTTCATATTTTTATTAAAAAATGGGGTAGGAAGCGCATTTGAATCGAAAATAATTTCCCCTCCCCCGCTTCAGTCTGACCTTTAAAAACCAAAGACCGGTAAGAACGTCACATCCCAAGCGTAGCGAACAAGTAGTTGCTGTATAATGCACTCACACATACAAGGTTTTAATAATAAAAGATCATAACAAGGAACAGAATAAACTATATACAGAGCTGCAGGGGTCTGGGGGCGGCAGCCCCCAGCAAAATTTGAGAATTTTTTTATTTTCAGGCCAAATTTGGTCAATTGGAGACGTATATATCGGAAATTTTTGAAATTTTCTTCCGAGTTGGCCAAAAGGGGGTTCGGCCCTTGGCTCCCAGGGGGGGCCAAAATCGCTGAGGGGGGGCCAAAATCGCTGAGGGGGGGCCAAAATCGCTGAAAGGGGGCCCGGGCCCCCCGCCCCCCCCCCCTGGCTACGCCACTGAACAGGGCCCTGATGTTAACGTTATTCCGACATTGTTGGCTTGTAAGAATGACAGTCGACGTTGTTGAAAAATGTTGGATTTGCAAAATTTTGGTGCCGCGTTTTATATTCGAAGAATATCCTCAGCACAGTAAGCATGTCGCAGTAAACTCTATCTAAAATTAATTTAACTTTACTCACAAAACGTGCTTGTTGGCTTCAAACTTTGACCTGCATTCACTTCCCAAAACGCTGAAAATGCAATTTTCAAGGGCTCATAGCTCAGAACATACAAATTTATGAATAGGGTTTCTATCACAAAAAATGCTTCCCTTGAGATGCTCTACTCCAAAAAATAGGTCCACTATTCCCTCCTCCCCCCAACTGCACTTGATCCCTTGTTTCATAGTTAAAGTTAATGTGTTTTTGTAATTTTTAACCTCAACCGTCGACGTTAACCTTGTTTTCAATTTTTTAGTCTTTAGCTTTACCCACGGATTTAACTTTACCTTCACCTTACCTGTGGGCAAAGTTAGCCTAGCTTTACCTGAAGGTAATTTTGAAAATACGCCCCCAGTACCGAACCTTGACCACCCAACTGCACTTACTTGATACGAACATCCTATTTTCAAGGGGTCGTACCTATTGCAGGTTCGGCGGGGGGGATTTCAAACTCAAAAAAATCAAAAAAACCTGTCGTAACCAAAAAAATCTGTCGTAGGCCTAACCTTGCTCTAAACGCTGGGACCGGTTTCATTTTGCTATCTCTTAAGGCCGATTCACACGGTGCGTTTTTGCCGCTGCGATTTCGACGCAAAACGCAAGCCGCAAGGTGTCGCAAGGGAAACGCACCGTCTGAACAAACATTGCGACCTCAGTGCGTCTCGCATGCCAGTTTGCTGCGTCTTTACTGTTTTAGAAAAATGAAAAATTGCTAAGCGAAAATTGTTTAAACCAACGCATCGTAGCATCAAAACGCAATGAAATCGCAGGTCGAATTGCAGTCTGGCGTTTAAAACGCTGCGGCAAAATCAAGACGTGCGTGAAGTTGGCAGACACTTTGTCAGTACAAATTCTGAAATATGATTTTTCTGCTAGCTCAGAATTTGTACTATTTTGTACCACAAGTACCACATTTTGTACTAATTTGTACTACGAGTACAAATTCATGGAAAAGTGTCTGCTAACTTCACGCTTTGAGCCATGCACAGACAGGAGTAATGCACTATAAAATTAGTCAAACATTCGAACTTTGCAATTTTTTTACTAAACTGCGTAATTAAATAAATAATATTCAAACCAGCATACATTTATAAGTGTTATTTATTCGATTTTTGACAATTTGTATGTCTGCTCTGTAGGTACTGGCTCATCCAACCAATTTTTCAAATGTTTTTTCTTCAAGCCAAACAACTCGAAAAAAGCTTTCAACTTTTGTGTGTGACTTCGATACATTTTTGTCATACTACAAATATCTAAAGCTAGTTTATTATTTGGAAAATAAATATAAAGCTTACTGGTTGTGATAAAACGAAGATCTAGTAATATAAAATTTTTAATATGAAATCCTGTGATGTGTGCGATTGGCTCAAATCGTGAAGTTGGCAGACGGGACAGTTTTCCGCGAATTTGTACTCCTCGTACAAATTAGTACAAAATGTGGTAATTGTGGTACAAAATAGTACAAATTCTGAGCTATCAGAAAAAGCATATTTCAGAATTTGTACTGACAAAGTGTCTGCCAACTTCACGCACGTAAAATCAAGACGCAGGCATTCCGCACGAAAAACGCTGCGTCTGTTCAGTCATTGCGTTTTGCGTGCGGCAAGCTGCGTTTTGCTGCAGCGGCAAAAACGCTGCGGCAAAATCGCAGTAAAATCGCAGCGTGTGAGTCGGCCTTTACCGTTTTTTGGCGGGAAGCCAAAAACTTGCCGGAGAAAAAACCCATTTGGGGGAAAAAAACCCATGTGGGGGAAAAAACCCACCCCATAAATCACCCGAAAAGTGTGTTAGCGGTAGTTTTTCAACGCTATGGCACGTATTCGGAGTAGTAGAGGCCACTGATGCCAAAACTATACGCAGATTTGCTATGGGGCATCAGGTACACGAGTTTGAAAACTGCCCTTCGGCGCTTCGCAGCCCATTATAAAATTTTGAATTTTCAGATTTGAAAACAAAACACCTTAATTTCGCTTGAAAACTTTGAAAACAACTAAAAGGTTGTGATAACTCTTCAAATGCACTCAAAATGTGCACTTTATGGCTAGATTTTACGCCATCGACCCTTCGTGGCCCGTGGGGGGTAACGTCAGTGTGTGTGACTGGTCGTGACAGCCATATTTTAATTTTATTCGGTTATTTGGTGTTTAAACAAGAGAAATTAACAGGTTATAATTAAAAACATACAAAAAACTGGCAATAGTAGCAGAGAATACTACTTGCCGCTGCAAAAGGACCTCAAAATGACAAAGTCCGACTATTAGGCCCGTATTCCAGAATTCGATCAAGAAAGTGTCAGTTTGCGCATTTGTGTTAATAATAAATGTCTTTTTGCACTACCATGACTTTTCTGGGGTAGCTACTAGGTTTTTCGACTTCACCAGAACATTTTGAAAAATGGGGTTTTGTTCCCCCACATGGGTTTTTTTTACCCCGTCTAATTTCGGTCATGCTCCCCCTCGTACGAAAGAAGGAGGGACCTGCCACTGCGGTCATGAATAGACAGGGTTGGGCACCGGAAAAAAACGGTTTTTCCGTTTTTTTCCGAGGGGTCGGACAAAAAAACGGAAAAAAACTCGAAACATAAGTTAGTCCAGTAAAGGTTAAACTTGCACATCGTTTAGAAATACAAAACTAAGACATTTTTGTGACTAATGAAGGTTATTGAACTAGTTGGCAATGGGTGGAGGGAACGATACTGACTTCAGGTGCCCAGCCGTATTGAGCCTGCTCAGAAGCCCAGGAATATGAAGAAGAAGAAGAATACTGACTTCAAATTTTGATATTTGCGTAACCCTGCATGAACATGGAAATATACGGTTTATTGAGAAGCTATGAAGCTATCCGTTCCTTTTCAGGGTGTGTAAGAGAATATAATGAACCGTGTCTATAATCACTATACTATACTATATCGCTATAATTTTTAATATTACATTTTTCGTGACGTCGGACCAGCTTATTTTTACTACTTTATCTTAAGTAATCTCGAGCGGTTGTTTCCTTTCAACAGGCCAACAAAAAACAACTTGATTTTACGAAAAATTAAATTCAACGTTTCACTTGAATTTTTAGCATTCTCAGTTAGAGCGGATCTCCATTCAATCAGTGAAATTGGATCAACATTTAAGCATACGCCCTATTAATACTAACTAACAAACTGATCCCTATAAGGTTATACATCTATTTAATGGATAAATTTTCGTATTGGTACACGTATATACATTTCGACAACAAATCAAAATATTTAACCAGAATGCAACAGCATAAAACTTTTAGGCAATTATCCAGGGGTTTGAGCTGTTCTATTTGAGCCAAGAAAGCCTTTCTCTAGACGCAATTCTGACCTTTTTTGGCGAAAAGTATACAATATGGCGGTTTTCCCGTTTTTTGTGCATTTAGGCAAAATTTGTTTAAATTCAATTAAGAGTCCAATTTTTAATTGCGAAGCACATTAATTCTTCAAAGGTTAGAATACCCACCCTGAATGGCAGAGTTTGAATACACTTTGCAGTTTGCAATGTCAGAACGATTCACTCTTTTGTCGACTTTAGAACCCCACCAGTAAACTGATAAACTGACAGCGAACTTACCCCACCTTAGTCCTACACTCCTTCCTACCCCACCATAACTAATTAGACAAATTTTAAAACAGAAACACTGGCT
>JASANF010015534.1:0-87268 GCA_030248245.1 Trissonchulus sp. WLG1_4 | reverse complement strand
ACTAGTGTTGTTCTGATATACCATAACTAAAACTAAAACTAGTTGTAAAAACTAATTTTCAGCAGTTATACCAAAACCATAACTAAAACTAAACTAAAATCCAACCTTGTACCAAAACCATAACTAAAACTTAACTAAAATTGAACTCTCACCAAAACTATAACTAAAACTAAACTAATTTGGAGGCTTGTACCATAACTATTACTCAAAACTAAGGGCAGTGTAGTTTTGAGCAAACTTGTACCAAAACTCTAGTTTTGGTACAACGCTTACCAAAACTCCCTAGTTTTGGTAAGCGCTCTACCAAAACTAGTAGTTTTGGTACAACGCTTACCAAAACTTCCAAGTTTTGGTAAACCATGGGAAAGTTCTTCGCCGGCCCGGCCGGAGTCGGCCGGCGGCTTTCGCGGCCGGTCACAAACACTACTGGGGGCTGCCGCCCCCAGAGGCCCCTGCAATAGAGGCCTGTACGGGCCTATTTTTTCGGCCCGTGGCCCGGCCCGGGGCGGCAGCCCATAGAGATAAAATTGGAGATTTTTTCAATTTTTAGACCAAATTTGGTTAACTGGAGACGTATCTGAAATTTCTTCTAACAGAAAAATTAAAACAAAAGGTGGGAACGTCACACCAGTAGATGCAACATAATGTACTCGTGTGTACATGCATTAGCTTTGCTGAAAAATAATAACAACGAATATTAACCCACAGAGTTGCAGGGGTCTGGGGGCGGCAGCCCCCAGCAAAAAATAGAGAATTTTTTGATTTTTAGGCCCAATTTCGTCAACTGGAGACGTATCGGAAATTATTTGTCCGCAAAGTCAGGCCCGTGGCCCGGCCCGGCCCGTCAGCTTTTGGCCCGCGGCCCGGCCCGGCCCGTTGGCTATTGAGCCAGGCCCGGCCCGTGATGCAGGCCTCTACCCTGCAACTCTGTGGCTTACTATTCCTTGTTATTATCTTACATCAAAGCCTATGCATGTATACACAACTACATTATGCTGCATTGGCATGTCTACACGAGTATAACATGCTGCATTTACTTGTGTAATACACTGTCTGATGTGACATTCCCATCCAATTTTGTCGAAAAAAATGTCTGATAAGTCTCCAGTTGACCAAATTTTTTCTAATAATTGGGAAAATCGCCAATTTTTTCCTGGGGGCCACCGCCACTCAAGTTTTGTCCGTTTTTTCAAATCATACTTTTTAGGGCAAACGGACATTGGGACGTACGGACATACGGATGTACGGGCATACGGACAAAGGTGCGATTCATACTTTTGAGCCGTACGTCCGTTTGTCCGTATGCCCTACAATTTTGGGCAGAGTTGAACTGAATTGAACTTTGCCGGACATACGGACAAAGTGAATTTGTGCCATTTTATACGGATGAACGGACATACGGCTGAAGGGCAAACGGGCATACGGCTGAACGGACGAAAGTATGAATCAAACGGCCGTTCTGCTGTTCATTTTGTCCGGATGTCCATTCGTCCGTTTGCCCGTATGTCCGAATGTCCGTGTAGAAGTATGAATCGAGCCGGCGTTTATGAGTGTTGAGACGGCCGGACGGTCGTCTGGCAATTGGGGACGCATCAGAAAACTTTTTTGGCCGGACCATAAAAACCAAAGGGAGACCCTTGTGTAAAATTTCAGTCGGAAAAAATTTCTTATACGTCTCCAGTTGACCAAATTCGGTGTAAAAATTAAAAAATCTCCAATTTTTTTCTGGGGGCTGCCGCCCCCAGACCCCTGCAACTTTCTGGCTTACTGGTCCATGGAATCAATTTCTGATACGACACGACTCCACTTCAAACTCAACCTCGAAATTGAAAGAAAAATCACTGTTTTGCTTTTTAATGTATCGTTTTGCTAATTGCTGCATAGGAAACGCAGCAGTTATGAAAAAGTTATTTCCATAGCAATATCCTAAAAAATAGTGTAGGCACACGTTTTTGTCTATTGCTCGTACCCTGTTTTTTTGCTGTGAACCAATTTCTAGTCCAATCATTTCCTGTTGCGTTAACTAGCGGTAGGTACGTTTTATTAACTTGTATTTTGGTGAAGTTTTAATTTTCATTGTATTTCTATTTCATTGCATCCAGACAACCCTAAGTCCCAGATTTGGTAGTTCATCGGGAAGTATCTCACGTGATCAACTGGGTATTGTAGAGTTAATGACGATAAAGTCAATATGATTATACCTATAACTAAAACTTAAAATTTACTGAAACTATATCATAACTAAAACTCAGTTGTACCATAACTAAAACTATACCATAACTATAACTAAAACTAATTTTTTCCCTTGGGCATAACTATAACTAAAACTAAACTAAAATTTAGCCTTCTACCAAAACTATAACTAAAACCTAACTAAAATTAAGGGTTATACCAAAACCGTAACTAAAACTTAACTAAAACTATAGTTTATACCAAAACTATAACTAAAACTAAACTAAAATTCTCTGACGGAACAACACTAGTCCCGACCACCTGTACTTGGAAACATTACACACACTGGGACCTACCTGTTTGTTCCGTTCAAATTTACACAGTGAGCGGAGATACATGCTAATTCAGCAATTGCATTTATTACCGCGTAATATGTAATTCAAGCTGCGGCTGCGGCTATGTCCACCGCTGAAAAATACTGCAAATTCTAAAGTCCTAATCAATCAGAATTTACAAATCGACTGCAACTGAAGTTACTGTCCAATCCTGGAGTTTAAACTGTCATTTGAGATACAATCATGCCACCTGCACAGATCGACTTTAAATCAAGCTGAAATCATGTCACTGCAATCGCAATCGACCACCGCTTCGACTTGTGACTCAATATCGCTCTCAGAACGCCCTTCCAACGCCACCCTCGAGGGTTTGGAGACTTTGAGGCGCCAAGAAATGCTGTGTGACTGTCATTTTTTGCTAAAGGACGAACAAGTCACTCGTTCAGCGCACTGTGTGGTCTTGGCTGCCTGCAGTCCGTACTTTTGCGCTCTTATACGATCAAAAAAACGCGAACAGCCACAAAAAACAGTGGTGGAAATACCTGTGAGTGTAAAGTGCAGGGTCGCAGTATTTTTTTGGGTAATTTGGGAATTTAGATTAACCATATTATTCTTAAAAATTAGGGTTTGATTTAGTTCAGTTAGGTAACCTGACCAACAAAGTTTTTCCCAAAATTGAGATTTATTAACTGTATTAATAAAACAATAAATTTATAAATAAGACTGCACAAAGGTGCCATCGGTATGGTTGCGATTTTTTCCGAAAAAAGATTAAGATGTGTCATCCAATCTAACTGTGTAGTGTAACTACTTAAAAATATTTTATAATTATTAGTTCATTATTTTTAGCTAGCCGATGTCAGCAAAAAAAGTTTGGATCAAGTTTTGGAACTAGCTTATACTGGAAAAATTGAACAGCCTCTGTCGTTTGTAGATGTGCAAACTTTACTGCCGCTTGCCGATTTATGGAGGTTTCAAAAACTTCTGCAACTCTGCTGCCAATTTCTGCGCGAAAAAATATCTCCCCAAAACTGCATCGGAATTTATTTGTTTGCAAACTTCTATAACTGCAGTCAACTTGCTAGAGAAGCTTTCGAATTCACACTCTGGAAATTTACAACTTGTGCAGAAAACTCGTTGGAATTCTTGAAACTCGACTCAGAACAGTTGCAGCAATTTTTAGACCAAGACCAGCTGAATGTTGCTTCTGAATCAGACGTCTGGTTTTACATCAAACGCTGGATACAAGTTGCGCCACAGCTGCGCCAAAATACGCTAATAGAACTGCTCCGCTGCGTACGCTTTGGCTTAGCCGAGCCACAACTCTTGTCAAATGTCATAAACGATCCTCTAGTAGCTAATAACGATGCAGCTTTGGCTTTTCTGTCCAAAATTGAGTCAAAATTGCAGAAATTTCGACCCTTTTCGCGCCACCGCGCAATGCAAGATACAGACGATATGCAGTACATGTATTTGTTGCGCCACAGGGTGCCGCATGACATCGGGTTCGCCATTGGCGGCTGGAGTCTGGGACATCCCACCAGTGCCATTGAAACTTACGATTCGAAGGTACTCATTTTGGTTATCTTAAACTGGGTGATCGGAGAAGATAAATAAGATGGCGAAGTCCTGAGCCTATCCCAAGCCTAAGCCTAAGCTTGAAGCATAATCTAAGGGTGAATATAAGGCAAACCTGAAACTGTCCATCCGTCACAACTGTCATACGACAGGTACAAAAGATCTTCCAATCAGTAATCAATCACCCACTTTAAGAATTCCCGTATTTTGTAAGATCGGCGCTAGCCTATTGGATATTTTAATTTCACTACTGCGTAATTGTATTGTGTAATAAGTAGGAGCAAATGCAAATGAGCTGTAGCACGCATGAAAGTTGTAAAGCATGACTCATCACAAACAGGGAGTTACCCAAACATGTAATTATAAATCTAGTCCTCTAAATCGAATCTTTCCATCCTTTTTAGGCGGAACGGTGGTGTCTTTGTCTGAGCACTGACAACACTCCCAGAGCGTATCACGGTTTGGCAGAGTTGCATGGGAAAATCTACGTTGTGGGCGGTTACGACGGCACGGAATACTTTAACGGGGTCCGATGCTTTGACCCCGTGCGGCACGTTTGGTACGTGTCACGTGTGCAGAAATAATGAGTCAGCCAATCTGTGTACATGCTAGAAATTCAACCCACCCAAAGTATCGTAGGAATCTGAGATGCCTAATAAATTTAGTATATACGCGGCCCCTGAGGTTAAGGTGGCGCTCAGGGGAACCGACTTTGGCGTTTAATTTTTTTCAGCGACATTTTTGACCATAATGTCTTGAAGGAAATTTGTTCAAAATGAAAACAGCTTTCATTTGATGTGCATATTGTGATAAAAAAATTTTTAAATTTTTTGGACAATTTTGTAGCCGTAGCAAAAAAATTTTTGTTCTCCATATAAAATGATTACTCATATCATTGAAATATGCTGTTTCTTAGCTTTAAATTGATGTATTAAACTTAAGAATACGTTGGAGTTTTGCTGAGTTATTTAGCCGTGAAAATAGCAAATCCAAAATGGAAAACCTACAAAGCTGATAAATCTTCGAAAATGTCAAATTTTTGATTTAATTTCTTAAAAAATTGAGTATGGCTTTTTGTAACTTTTTCAATGGAAATATGCAGTCCTAGGAAAGGTCTAATTTTTGAAAAAGTGAAACGTGTGGGCAAACCTTACATTTTTGCGTAGCGAAATCGACTACTTTTTTTGGATCTGGGTCCCAGCTGCCGTTTGCGATTGAGTTGAAAACTTGCACAATGAAAGAAAGAATATAAATGCAGACGTGAAAGTTTTTCGATTTTCAAATTTTGGCCCGCAGCACTTTTTGTAGTCGCTCAAACACAACTGATTTTTGAAAAATCGATTTTATGCAAAATCAAAAATTAAAATGAAAAATCGAAGATCAATCACGTCTAGATTTTTGAGAGATCTTTCTATTGATACCAAGATCATCAAAATCGGTTGAAGTTTCGCTGAGCTAGGTCAAAAACAAAATTAGTGTGAATAGGAAATTCGACATGGTCATAAAATTCGACACATTCACATTAAAGTGCTGAACTGTATTGTAAATACGTTTTTTTGATGTCTCTTTGATATACAATTAAAGTGGTATTGCTATTTATTGCATGAGCTGAGCGCCAAACATGAGTTTTATTGCTGAGCGCTACCTTAAATGGTTAAAGTTCAGAAAATTAAAGAAAAGTCTGCCTTTTATACGTCAACTCCTGGTCCTGTCATCGGCCGGCATCAGAATTTTTTACAACCAAATATATAACAAAAAACGAAAAAGGAAGCCCTGCGTTTTTACGTGGACATAAATTTTGGTATAAGGGGTACTTCTTTCCTCCCACTCTTACCCTATTAAATACGTCCCTGAGTCTCAATTACGCCAGCAAGGCAGTCAAGATGTAATTTGAGACGTAATGCTGGAGTTTGGGGTGTGAACTCGTAGCTAGCTATTTTCAGATTTACGACGTTCTATTTTCACTGTAGGTATATATGTATTTTACTCAAGGTCGCAAGACCTATCCTTTTACAGTCAGCAAAGTTGCTTAAAAATTGCGCCACTACTAAAGCCCGTTTTATAGTTGTCCTTAAGGCACAGGGACAAGAACGTGGACAATTTTCGATGGGCAGTTGTGAAAAATTGATACGTGCGGTTGAACTAATAATTTGTATGCGCCATACGGTCTATAAGTGACCTCCACTGTCTTCATACGAAAAACTGGCTCATGTGGCCGTGCAGTTCTTATTAAATCGCTTAGGGACAAGACGATAGGGACAAGAACAAGGACGAGTATGAACCGGGCTTAAGGTGTGGTAAGATCAGTAGGTCTAGGTGCCTTGATTATTTCGTAATTTTGCCGACTGAACAGACACACGACTGTAAAGTATGAATGGATCCTCCACCTGCTGCAGGTACGACGTGGCCCCGATGTACATGGCCCGCTGCTACGTGAGTGTGGTGGTGCTGAACGAGCGTATCTATGCCATTGGCGGGTTCAACGGGAGGGACCGTCTCCAGTCGGTCGAGTGCTACGACCCCCGAGCCAACCAGTGGACGCACGTCAGGCCCATGCAACGAGTCAGGAGTGACGCTTGTGCCGCGGTGGCCGGCGGTAGGGATTAAGTGGATTAGGCTTGGATTAAACGGATTAGAGATTAACTGTTCAGGGGCCCGTTTCACAAACCATTTATTAGTTATCCACTTCAACACAAGGAAGAGGTGAATCTGCGCACCAACAAGTGGTCGAACACTTTCTGGGCGTGATAAAAAGTTAATTATTAGCAAAATGCGTTTACAAAGTTTACCGATAAGTTATCAATCCTATTGAGGTAAAATGCACTGAAATTTGTCTTGGTGCAATGCTACAGTGATAACTGATAATTGATAACTGATAAACTTGTGCGAACGGGACTCTGGGGATTAGGAATATTTATTTACTTACTTATATAGGCTCGATTCATTAGGGATTAGAGATATTCACCTACTTTGCAATTGGTCAGCTGTGCTCTAAACTGTCATCGTGGATTTGCTCAAGGATTTCAAAGCTTAGGGCCTATTCCTTTACCATATTAAGCGGACTGGACTTATTCTACTCCGAAGTCTGGACTACACGAGTTAAAATAAGTCAGCTGCTTAATCACTGGACTAAACGGACTTAACATGCACGCTTAGCATTAGCGTGAAATAGTTAAGTCCGTTTAGTCCGATTAAAAAGCAGCGCGCAAGAAGTTAAGTCCGTTTAATCCGGAGGTTTTGGAATGGCATTTTTAAGTTCAGTTTTAAACCGTTTAGTCCGATTATAAACCCTTTAATCCAGTAAAGGAGTAGACCTTTAGATTAACAAATCATCCTTTAGATTAAACGGATTAAAAACAGCTTATAGAACGGATTAAAAAATGTGTCAATTTTTTTCAGGAAAAATCTACGTGGGCGGTGGTTTCGACGGCCAAAATGTGCTGCGGGAGGTGGAATGCTACGACCCGATCTCGGACAGTTGGTCAGACGTGGCGCCAATGCAGACGGCCCGCAGTGGGGTCAGCATGGTCCAGGTCAAAGGTCATATCTACGTCTTTGGCGGATTCGACGGGTTCACACGACTCTGTTCTGGTAATATGTTAAACTCTGAACCGGGGGACTAATGGAGTTATTAGAAACGTGCGCAGGGCGCTAGCACAGATTTTGACCGTCGCCTAAACGTCCCCGTTCAGAGAATAACGCCTAGCTTCGAGCTAGGTCTTTACGACTCAATCGCCTGAAAATCACTCAATTGACAGGGCCGTTCCACCACAGGCGGAGGGTGAAACCACAAAGCCTACACGGCCCGACTACGGCCGGCAACTAACTAGGCTACACTAAGCTATCCTTAAAACACAGTATTTGAGAAGATGAATTTACTGACACGGATACATCGAATATCAAAAACAGAACAGTGGGCAATAATTTAGAATAAAAACATGATGGGCAGGGAAGAACTCACGAATTTTACCCATCTGCCACGAACAAGCGTGCACATACGGTATACTTTGCTAGTATGCTGTAACTATTGAAAGGTGGTAGGTATTAAAATGCTAAGTACTAACGAATGTGCAGTACTTTTCAGCAGGCTTTTCGGGAGGGACCTTATAAAATCTTCATACAGTCACTTTTCGAGGTCACATCAGACTGTGTAAAAATTCGAAGCTTAATTATAATTTGTTTATTTACTTTTATCAAAAAGACGTGAATGTTTCAGCCGAGAAATATCGACCCGAGATCAACCAATGGGAGTGGCTTCCGGACATGAACCAGTGCCGCAGTAATTTCGCCACGATGATCATCCAAGACCGCATTTACGTGATTGGCGGATTCAACGGTGACTCGAGTTGGTGACCGGCCGGCGGTGAAGTTCGGCCGGCCGGGCCAGTCGTAGCCGGCGAAAGCCGGCCGGCCGGCTGGTTGGAGTGGCCAAATTTTTGGACAAACCCAATTCATCCAAATCTAGAGTGTCGTTTTGACATACCTAACTTAGCCTGCCAGATTGTTATGCCGGCCTAATTTTGTCAGTCAGTCAAATCTGACTGGCCGGCCGGTGTTTTTAACCGGTCGGCCGATTTTGACCGGCCGGTCACAAACACTAGAGCCAAGGTTCATACTTGTCGGACGTAAGAACAGGGACAAGGACAAATTTCGGTCAACTGCAGTGCCGAATTTACCAAAGCATTTGGGCTAATTTTTTGCATACGATCTGGATTCTGGATGTGACCCAGACTTACCTCAAGGGAAATATCAACTATATTGGTTAGGTAGTTTTCTGGGAATCGCTCAAGGACAAAACGATAGGGACAAGGACAAGGACGAGTATGAACCGGGCTTAACGGTGACTCTACAGTCCAGAGATTTACACATGAACTTCCATGTTCCATTGTATTTACAGTATGCATTCTGTAGCCTATCTATAACTGCCTCTGTAGTCACGTGAACAGAATTTCTTCCCAAGGCGGACAAGTTACCTGTATCTCGGGTTTTTTATAAATTTTACGCCACCGAGTTATTCACTCTTAGCTGGTCACGTTTTACAGTTTATTAGGACTCTACTTCGACATGCCAACAGCCAAGTTCTTAGGGTCGATTCATAACAGCCGCATGTCCGACAAAATAATCAAGTTATAGGCGCTGGCTGATCCACTGCACTCGGCTGCTACTTGCTAGTGACGGCCTTCTGCAGGCTGAAAGGACATGTGGCTGTAGATATGAATCGACCCTTATATATTCGAAAATTGTGAATAATTTCAGGAATCACCACGGTAGCGTCAGTGGAGCGTCTGGACCCCGTAACCAACATCTGGGAGACTCTAAGCGATATGCTGATCAATCGAAGTGCTCTGAAAGCGTCTGTCGTTTGTCGATTACCCAATGTGCGCGATTTCTCATCCACTCGACTCAAATAAACTCGTTTTGGGCTCGATTCATGCTTACAGCCGTATGTCCACCTAGCCAGCGAAATCATGACTTCTTGTAGTTAAAATATTTGTCAACCCAAGCTCAACAAGTTAATTTTTTCAATAAATTTTCGAAGTCGTCTTAACTTGACTCTGGGATCTTGGTTTCTTACATTTTTTGCCGGAATTCACCAAGTTTCGAGATTTATACGATGAACTAACAACCGATGCGTAGATGCGTTGAATCGTTTTCTAATAAAAAAAACTTTGCCACCGTAATTCTCAAAATTACACTTCTGGTAAAATTAGGTTATCCTTAGCCAATAATTAGTAAGTTAATTCTGTGTGTAAAAGATAGGCAACTTACTCAAGGGATATTTTGAGAAAAAGGCCCCTATTTACAAATTACCCACGCAGGGTAAAACACCAAAAAACAATCCAAAAAATTGCATGTTTAGTCGATCGCATAATTCAATTCACAAGCAAGCATTACGAATAAGAAAATTATCTACTACAATCCTATTTAAAAAAGAATTACTCTGTATTTTAACAGTCGCTTGCACCAACCTAATTCTCGAGTTACTCTTATTCATCAAAATTTGTACACAGCCAATAACAAACTAAAGTCTAACAACCCAAATGTAACAGTTCGCGGTACTCTTGATGGCTGAAATTTGTTCTTTACGTAGTGAAATCACAAGTTTTGTCTCAAGTGTTCAACATGTCTGAGTAAGGTTAAACTTAAATCATCAACAGCACAGCAAAGTAAGTAGTCACCAAAATCAACCCAATGTTTTGTCTCGGAGTTCAGCAATTTTTGATCAGACTTTAGCTAAACACATCCAATCGACAAGATTCTCTTTTGGTGCAAGCCAGTGTATTCATTACCAACAATAAAGCCAGCTGCCTATCAATAAATTTTAAAATTATCATCAGTAATTGGTAATCAAAAATGTTTCTGACAAAAACTCCGCACTTTTTCACGTTCCACCTTTACCCCACCTTCACTTTGACATCAAATAATCAATCAATGTATAACATACATCAATACAAAATTACAAACAGCATAAATACTACTAAATACAACTAATTTAATAAGTGCTAAAGTATTAAAATTTAGACAATATACATTCAAATCTAATTTAAATTCAAATATTTTCAGTGAGGCACAAATATCACAACTAACTACAAACTATATAAATAAATACATGTCAAAATTACTAACTTAAAATTTAAGGCTATAGACAACAAAAGAAAACTAAAGTGGCGGTTTGGCACTATAAATGAGCGGTTAAGTTTTCTACCGAAACGGGGGGGTTCGAACTTAGACAAGGGTTCCCCCTTTTCTCTAATTGCCACGTGAAGTTCCTGTTAACACCCAAAATTTGCAAAAATAAAGAACGCTGAAAATGTAATCCCAGTTGAGTACTTAATAGAACTTACTAGACACGTCACCCCCAATCAGTTTTCGTTACGACAAAAACTAAATCCATCTACAGCCATGAATTAAAATTTTCAAATTCTAATTTAATTGTAAACACATTTCAGCTTATGTACTTTTTACGGACCAAAGAGGCACCGATTGGCGAGAGAGATGGGGGGGGGGAGGTTGCGCGACCCTTGGAAAAAGAGGGGGGGGGGTTGAGTCGCCCCTATTTTTATTTTTCTTTGCAGAAAATTTTCCATTTTCAACTCATTTTTAGGGCACATTTTTTCGGGGGGGGGGGGGGATTAATACCCCATACCCATACCCCCCACTGTACATCTCCAGTGCTATCTGAACAGTGCCGGGTGATCGGAGACTAGAAATTGTTCTAGGAATTCGGCCACTTTTTCCTGTCGCTTTTGTCTGCTGGCTCGGTCCAGATTGGAGGGATAGCGCACCAGCAGAGAGCCGAAGACAACGTTGCCTAAAATACAGACATACAATACGTATGAGGAGGGGGGATGGTGGGGATCTCCCAAATCGAAGGGCCGAGGGGCAGGGTCCCAAAAATTTGGGCAAAATTTAGCAAGCGTATTTTTGGTCGATCAGGGGGCAAGGGTCACCAAAATGTGGCCGGAGAGGCCCCCCAAAATTTTGACCCCGTTACATGTATGAATACAGAGCATTAAAAATCACTGGCTGTGAACTAGATAGACGTACAAGCTCATGCGCCCGCTCATGCGCCCTCGTGTGAATAGGCCTTTACAGCCGTATGTCCGTTCAGCCGACAAACTTTCGAAATAATGACGTCACAGGCGCTGGCTGATCCACTGCACTAGACTGCTAGTGACGTCATTCTGCAGGCTGAACGGACATACGGCTGTCAGTATGAATCCAGCCTTAGTGGTTGAATCTGGTGTGGTTATTTCGTAATTTTGCCGGATGAACGCACATACGGCTGTCATACATATGAATTGAGCCTTCGCCGTTTAAGACCGTTCAGGTTCGGGTCTTCGAGTTCGAGTTCGAAAAAAGAACAGTGCGTAACGGATAATGACTATGGACTAAAGCCTAGTGTTTTTTTTTCGTCCAAAATTTTGCGTCGTCTGACGCACATGCCCAAATTTTTTGGCGTCATTTTGAAAAAAAAGTGCGCAGAGCTATCTATAATGCTATCTAAGCGCGAGTTTTAGGTGAAAATCACTTTATTATGGCACTGGCCGTCCTCAATTACAATTTTTGGGTTTTAAAAAACTTTTCTGAAAAAATTTTCATTTGTACCACTTTAAGCAGTGGCGTACCTAGAAAAAATTTTGGGAGGAATGGCTTTTTGATTTTTTGAAATGGGTTAAAATGCACCATTTTCAATATTAACATTAAAAAAGTGAATTGAAAGTAGAAGACCACGTAGCCACAAGTTGCAGGGGTCTGGGGGCGGCAGCCCCCCAGAAGCCAACTATCTGGTGTTTTCGGACTTAAGGGGGTAATTGCGTTTTTAGGTGTTTTTTTAAAAAACCGTAGCTCAGCGTTTACAAATTCAAATCACAAGCGGTCTTTTGCATTAGGTAGAACAATATCTTTCCTAAATGTATGCCATGCCTTGAAATTTAACCTGTGATTTTCTTTCCAGTATAAGCGACTAAAGAAAGGTCCTTTCCAAAATATTAAAATTTTTTACAAAAAGTTTGCGCCACAGCTCTGAATCATACGTCTATCTGTTGGAGCTGAAAGTTGGTAAGGTTTTTGACATGTTTAGAATCCCCAGGCATGTACCCCATTTTTTTAATAACCAGTCAATTTACTGAGAAAATAGCTGAAAAGCAAACGCACCGAAAATTTAGGATATTTTCTTGTAATTAAAACCGTCTAAAAATGTCCACAGGTGAAATTTTAAAAAAGTGAGAGACATGCCTGGGGATTTTGACCTTTACAATACTGTCCCAAAAATTTATGCTCAGGCGTCACTTCTAACTTGAGTACTGGTGGCGCAAAGTTTACATAGAAATCACAAAAACCTCGAAAACGCAACTACCACCTTAACTCAGTTCCCCTCGAGACGGCATCATTACGCCAAATTAGGTTGGCAGGAACTGAACGATTAACTATAGAATTACTATAGAATTCTCCTATTCCAAACTTTGATACTAGCGCGACAATCATCTAAATACCTATTTAGAAAAGTGCCGGATATAGGACTTGGTTGGGCCCACACAGGTAGATATCTAGTTTTTGCATACGGACAAACGAAACTTCCATACGGACAAGACGGTAGTCATCTAGCTTACATATGAGATGGTGGTCGGTGAAATTGTGACCACTGTGGCTCAGCACCTGGCGAAGGAAGCCTATGAGGAACTGGAAGGCCTCGCGGTGCAGACGGGGTAGTTCGGAGATGATCTGAAATATGAAGTAGGGCCAAACAAAGTCAACAGCTAATCAGCAGTCAGGCGGAACGCTGATTGGCTAATTTAAATCCGTACAGCCGAATTACGAAAAAACACTACGCTGGGGGAAATCAAAAGTGCGTTCCTATATAAGTCCGCACCATCGTCCGTCAAAATAAACTAAAAGCTAAAAAATCAATCAGCCATTAAAAACCCACCCTTATAGAATCATCCAAATTGCGCGAACTACGAATGCATCGTTCGGTAAAGCGTGGCGGGATGATTGGTTCGGGCAAGAAGTCCAGAAATTTGCACAACGTGTCCGCGATCGAATGCACGGAGCCAGCTGAAAATAAAAAACACAAAAGTATAAACAAAAAATAATTTATAAAATCCCCACACATTAATATGACAGATAACATCACATTATTTTATTAGTATCAACTTGACTTGACGACTTTCGAATAAATTTATATTAGTTTTCATATTCTTTTGATTTCCTAATTTGGCAGTTGTCGGCAAAAATTTCAAAAAAGCGATGATTGGAATCAAATATTGAAAGCCCACAGTCATTTTTCTGAGTAAATTTTCTTCTCGACAATCGAGTTCAAGTTAATAGCCACGTATTTCTTAGGGCCTTTTCATAAAAAGATTAAAAATCAAAGATTAAAATAAATCTTTTTATGAAAACGACATTAAAATTCAGTTGCAGCTATGAAGATTAAAAATATTAAAAATTCATAGTTTGATTGCAGTGTGAATTTTTAATCTTGATTTTATGAAAACGTGATTAAACACTTTTAATATTTTTAATATCGCTGATTAATTTTAATATTTTTAATCTTTTTATGAAAAGGCCCTTAGTAAATAAAAGCTGGAAAAACGTACGCAATTTTTCCTGTCCCGTTCGTACATTATTCAATTCGTCACGGATGAGATAGAACTCGGAACGACGACCCGCTTCTCTGAATAGACCGTACTGAAACATTAATGTAACAAGTTTCGCTATAGTTAAAAAATGCAGAAGAAAAAACTTCCCACTGCCTGATGACACTGAAATATTATCAAAAATTAGAAAGGACCAAGCCAACGGCTATCTCATCCTTTCCCGGACCTACTCTTACAAACAAACCCAATAGATAGTGATGTCATTAACTTTTTCATCCAAAAAAGTCTAGTTTCGAGTTTCGACCAGTCTTCTACTCAACGATTATTAATTGAAAAGGCGACTTTGTGATACTGATATTGCGTGACATTATTAGAACTAATACAAAAGCTCAAAGCTATTTTTCTAGACAACAAAATTTGGGGGAAGCGTTGTCTGATATTTGGGGTTTTTTTTCGCTGGCTAATTTTCGCAATTTTGCGAAAAGATGAAAATTTTTGTCGCAAAACAAAATATTTTTCCGCAAAAACTTGCTTCCGTTATTAATTTCATTGAACGAAAAAAGCAGGGGACGATGGAGAGAATTCCTCCCCCTCGATTTTTCATAAATTTGGTAATAAATTTTTGCATAAATTGGGTCATAATTTTTTCGCAATTTTGCAAAAGTTTGAAAATTTTTCCCAATCGCCAAATTTCTTACGCTATTGCGAACGTTTTTGCGAAAAAATAAACCCAGTCTGATCTATACAATAAATACCTCAGAAAGCCCTCGTTGTGTGAGATTGTGCACCAGGCAACGCAGTTGAGGCGGAATAATATGGGCGGAGGAGTCAACGGAGAAAGATGAGTCATCTTCGTCCTGAAAGTACACAAGACATCCACAAAGTAAACAAGTCAGCATAATTAGCTAGCAATCCATGACTCATTCCGTTTACCGCTTAGCCTGAGTTCGTAACTGGTTCTAACTGTTTACTGAACTGGGCTTGTTTCAATAAACTCATAGGCGCACAATTGTGACAATTTGGCTGCAAAGTCGGGTGATTCGTAATAATGAAAATATACGTGTATTCATTACGAATCACCTGATTTAGCAATGACAAATCTCGCAATTATTGTGGGCCTGTGAGTTTACTGAAATGGGGCACAGGAAATATCTATATTTCAAATACTGAGCCAACTGATAATTTTTCATTCTCAATTCTCTAATACACATAAAGCAGCGGACAAAAATATAAACCTGCAGCACAGCAAGTCTTTGCTCCGATGAAATTTCAACTAAGCTCAAACCACGTATTAAAAAATCTACGCACAAGGACAAAAGGGTAGGGACAAGGACCAGGACGAGTATCAAACCCACCAAACTTATCAGCTTAGCCGTTGGCACATTATCCTTAGACTGCCGTCTTTCGGGTGGTATGGGGCCTTCGATAAGGGCGTCTAGGGGGCGGCCAAAGCAGGTGGGGCTAAATTGGGCATAGATGGTGGGGAAAATATCCCCACCATTTTCCAGATGAAAAATCAGCACACAAATCATTTTCAAATCTTTTGGGTCCGGCGGTCCCCGAGCCGTATTCTGATACAGCTCCCACAGTGACTCTTTGTCCAGCAATATTTGAAGCTGGATTACATCTTCCGCGTCTGAAAAAAAGACAAAAAAACTATAACAAAGAATAGTGAAAAAATGGCACGATGAAAAAATTTCGAAGAACTGAAAGTTCTTCTTCTTCGCGCTTCTGAGAGCCTTCTCTTCTCTTCTACGAAATAAAAGAGTTACTAATAAAAATGAAATTCAACAACTTTATTTCCAAAATACATAAAACTACTTCTTATCCAACGTTTTTTCTTTCAATATTTTTATTACTCATCTCATAATGCAGCAAAGGTTTTCAGAAAATTATTTTTATGGAAAGTAAACAAAGCCTTTACCAGGCATCAATGAATTGGCATCAGGAATGATTCTCAGTAATCTCTGATGCAGTTGAGGAAATCCAGGGGCGAAGCGAATCTGATAGGCCAAGGGAAACTGAAAAAATAAAAAGAAATATGACCATAAAAATGTCCGTCAGCAGCAATATATAAACGCCAGAATACGAAAACCACAAGCACACATAGCAAGAGTATACAAAACAGTCAGCCGCCGATTCAGTCTACACTACAGTCAGACAGCAAGAGTACTGCGGGCGTGTTCACGACAGAACAGTCTCACATTCTCTTCCTATCCTTAACCAAGAGCACAGTATAATACACTATACAGAAAGAGTTCACAACTCCCTCGTCGTGGCTCAGATAATATTCAGATTGCTTTCTATCCGGAAGCACATTTCGGTATAAAAATTCACATTCAGCACACCCTTTCGGACCCCCGGGCCTCGGGTATGGCTCCTAACCCCCCAGCCCTTGCATTCACCTTTAGCCATTATACTAGACTTGGAAAACGCGTCAATCTACGCAATTGCGTGTCTAAAACGGACGCAGTAGCGTCAAAATTCCGTCAAAAGCTACATTACCTGTCCAGTATTCTTCACCCGCATTTCCAATACTTTAGGTTCCAGAAAATGCACAGTACCAAAGTCAAGCTAAAAGCAAAAAAAGCTACTAAAATATTATTAGTGTCTATTAATAGTATCTATAAATAGTGCATATAATCATACACGCGTCATAATTTGAATTGAGACATAGTAAAACTTTGTTCTACAAACACTCGTCGCCAGCCATTATTTACATACAGCCGTCAATGCGCCAAAAATTGAAGTCGGACAATTATGGATGAACAATTATTCGTTCTGGACATATATAGCTTGTCTAAAAAATTTGAACCAATGAAGTATATATGTCGTGCCCTCAGAACTAACTTGCCCTCAGAACTAATAGTTAGTTCTGAGGGCAAGCAGAGCTGCCCCTAGGAGTGATTGCAGTTGAGGGCAACCCTCACAGCCTATCCTTTATTAAGACTAGGGATTAACACAATGAGTACTTTTGAGACAAAAGTCAATAATGAACACATTGGTCAAAATAGACCGGGCCTTATGATAATAATGGCTTGCTTTTTCGTATACTAATTTTCACCGTTTACCATCATTTTTATGGTGGGGGGGCTGTTAAGGTGGTAGTTACGTTTTCCAAGTTCCAAACTATTTTTATTTATGTAAATTTTATAAAGTGTAAGAAAGGTCTAGAAACTGTATTTCAATGTTTTAAAAATGGCGATCGATTGATTATATTATGGATGAACAATTATTTCTTCTGGACATATATAGCTTGCCTAGAAAATAACATCAAGAACCAATGAAGTACACGGCACTTTTCCGGCAACAGGCAGCTGACGATAATGGCTGATTAATTCGCGCGAATAGGGTGCAGAAAGCACTAACGTGTCGCAGGGCGACTGCTATTCTGACGCAACTCTTGTCCGCTTCATTTAGCAAGCTGAGTTTACCTATTCTGCTGCAAGACTTGTCCCGACTGTTTAATAAGCTTATTAGCATTTTTCCGCTATAGATCAGCCAACTTTCCTATTCTACCCACACTGCTGCCCTTGGTGAAAGGGCATTTTTATAATAATCCCATTTCTTTTTCCGCTGCAGCCATTTTACTTGACGACAGGAAAACTGACAAAATTCAAAAATTTGGTCAAATTGACCATTCGGGCACTTTGCCAGGGTGCCAAAGGGAAACAGTACACAACAAGTAGACCAAACAATATCATGGGATACCCCTGCGCCTATATATAGAGCTCCAATAGAAATAAACAACGAGCGGCTATCCATAAAAGCGTTATGCTGTGACAAAGTCATGAAAAAACATGTTTTCAAGGGTGTCAGAGGGGGGTACATCAGTTCTGGCTACTAGGTAAATCTGGCAGCAAAATTAATAGCACGCTGCAATGCACAGTATAGGGGTTTATATTCGCATACGAAATGATAGACCTCTATGTGTAACCGTTTTGGCTGCACTACGCATAGGAAGACTCCCCCCCTAATACACGTAAATTACCTTCCGAGCCCCCTACCTAGTGCTATAGTGGCACGATCGATTCCAAAATAGCAGATGCACTACAACCCCACTACAGTACCATGCATGCAAAAGATCAGACTTGGGCTGTTTGCGTGACTTCTCAAAAATCGGCGCCATTGAATTCTTGACTTTGCCATTTTTCGAGGCCCAAAAAAGGGGTTTCCCCCCTCCCAGCACTGAGGCAAAACGGCAAAAACCTAGAACACCATTTTGCTAATGCCTCTATTCCCAACCAGATTGAATATAAATAGCACAAAAAAGTGACCCGCCAATGTGTATTTCTTGAGATTTGCGACCGGGAAAAAAAGACGGAAAAATCCGAGTTTGCGGGAGTCGATTTTTCATATCTCAGTAAAATATACTCCGCCGATTTGGCTGAAATTTTGCCAGCATGTAGCCGTCCCCCAGGCAAGTAGACACACCACATTAAAATAGATTTGCTTGCATAAACTTTTAGTTATTAAAAAATTTCATTTAAAAATTTCGCCATATGGTGTGTGGGTCCTATTCTAGGGTTTGGCGCTAGCGCGCCAACCCTGAAAAAGAGTTCTAAAAAATTGGTCAAAAAGGCCCCAAAAGTTTTGATTGGTTACATGTATGACTTCAAGCATACCTCGGATTGGGATAAATGCGCTTTCGGGGTGTAGGAGTTTTCCAAACTGTCCGCCTGACGAATACACTGCTGGAAGACTTTCTTGTATTTCTGCTCGTCAATTTCTTTTACCTAAAAAACAAACATGAAAGCTATTTTAAGTAGTTTTTTGTTTATATAGAACCATATACAACTACGTTTACAAAGGTCCTTTTAAGGACAAAAGGCAAGCGCAAATTTTGGCCCATTCTTCGCATAGTACGTTCCAGTCTTCTTGTCCATAAAATTATGACATTTAGCCAAGCACTTTTGTTGGAATCGCTTAGGGACAAAACACAAAGGGCAAAAACGATGGGGACAAGTTATTATAAGAGACAAGAACAAGCAAGAACCAAGCTTTAAAAAATGTTAGGCCAATAAATCGCAGCCAATTAATGCTAAAGCCGCATCCATACTGAAAAATCTTAACAGTACCAGAAACAAAAAACATTAAAAAACAACCAAAAACAAAAAACTAACTTTAATAACAAACTGCGCTCGGACCGGCTTGTGATCACTGATGATCAGACCGGGCACACTGGTGTATTCGGTCTGCTGAACGTGATCCGCCTCCGAAAGCCATAGGATTCGATCACACCAGGCTGGCACACGGCACTTCTCGCTAAAAAAACACAGCGGTGGACTGCACTAACTTAAGACTGAGCGTCAGCTAAACCTCAGTTAAGGGGGTAATTGCGTTTTTAGGTGTTTTTTTGCAAAGCCGTAGCTCAGCGTTTACAAGTTCAAATCACTAGCGGTCTTTTGCATTAGGTAGAACAATATATTTCCTAAATGTATGCCATGCATTGAAATTTAACCTGTGATTTTGTTACCAGTATAAGCGACTAAAGAAAGGTCCTTTCCAAAATATTACAATTTTTTACAAAAAGTTTGCGCCACAGCTCTGAATCATACGATTACCTGTTGGGGCTGAAAGTTGGAAAGGTTTTTGACATGTTTAAAATCCCCAGGCATGTCCCCCACTTTTTTAATAACTAGTCAATTTACTGAGAAAATAGCTGAAAAGCAAACGCACCCAAAATTTAAGATATTTTCTTGTAATTAAAACCCTCTAAAAACGTCCACAGGTGAAATTTCGAAAAAGTGAGAGACATGCCTGGGGATTTTGACCTTTACAGTACTGTCCCAAAAATTCATGCTCAGGCGTCACTTATAACTTGAGTACTGGTGGCGCAAAGTTTACATAGAAATCACAAAAACCTCGAAAACGCAACTACCACCTTAAATCGAAACTACGCCTCGCTAGCTTTAGCTAAACTCGAGATGAATCTAAATCGAAACTGATAAATTCTAAACTAAATCTCGCTGTTCAACTGGATTCTAACAACTAACGACATTTTCACTGGTGCCACAGCACTAGAACCGATATATAGCTATTAATCCTTAGCTACACACATTAATTTGGCGGATTAGATTAAAATTTATCTGATTAATAAAAAAAGTTTACGACGCTAAGAGTAGCAAGCCGAAGATGGGTGAGATATTTCTGTCATCCTATGATATATAGCGCACTAGCGCAGGCACAGAAATCTATCAAAACTATTTTCAAAAACGCTACCACGTCAACAATTTGCTCAAAAATTACAGCCGTTTTTTCGGGCTAGCTTACGGACAATTCCGTCATGCCGGTGTCGTCCGTACCTGCTGTCAAAAACGTCCGTTCCCGGGTCGTATTTATAGGTCGGTTTAAACTGCAATCGTCCTTCGCTAAAGCCCACCAAAGCCAAACCCGCAGCCTGAACTTGTTTCAACTAAAAAATACAATTGAATTAGATGAAAAAATAAATGGAGGCGCCCGGAATCGAATCAGGGCTGCTAGCGTCTACGTCGAGAATGCTGACCACTACACCACAGCTCCCGAGTCTCGTAAGCCCTATTTCTCATTGACAACATAATTACTGACTTCATAACCCAAAGCAGATTAGGATAGCACTGTAAGTAAGATATTATATACTAATTTATAGTCTCCAACTACAATACCAAGACTGTAACGATATTATTATTGTTCCATTGCATTAGTACAACTGGTGCAGTAGGTTGTGACGAACGAAAACAAAGACTAGAAATTAAAAATGACGAAACCTTTTTCAAAAAACCCTGATCAGCTGTATGATTTTGTCGAGTCACTGAAGGTTAATAAAATAAAGTTAATCTAATACAATAAAAAAATATGAATTCGAATCTATTATGAATATTGTCTGAATATATACTAGTTATGACATTATTGGAAGTTAATTATGGGATTTGAAATTATAATTAAAATCCTGGCAAAGTTAACACTTGAATTCTGCAGCAGTAAAAGTTACATAATCTTCCAATAGTTATGTGGGGCATTGGTATTCACAAACTTAAAAAAGGCGAAACTACCTATGATTAAGTTAGCACTATAATTAATTAAACTACTAACTATATACTCAATAGGCAACTGACTACCTATGATTAACTTAGCATTATAATTAATCAAACTACTAACTACTAAAAAAACTTTCTTGAATAAATTAATACAAACCATTTTGATCATGATAAAAAAATCGGGCGTACTTGATCATAAACAATCAATTGATCAACCCGATCAGTGTGGCACAACCGCTTCACCATCTCCATGTCCGGACTGGTGCCCTCGAAATGCTGCAGACGGTAGTTCAAGTCGCCAAGCCAAAATATTACACTGAAATCAAAATAATAGTATTTTTAATGGACACGCGTTCTAAGTCAGATAAAAGGTAGTAAAAATAAAGTTAGCAGATAATATATTAGACTGATCTGATACTCATTCGAGAAAAATATTCTATACCACTAAAGTAGCTGGTTGAAAAAGAAACAAATATACGTGAACAATCTTAAAGCAATAAAATATTAGTCATCATAAAATCATCAATTTTTGATCTTGCTAATTTATCATAAAATTTTGCTACAAGTCGATATCAGGCGACCATACGTGGGCAGCTAGCAAACTCTGGGGGGGGGGGCGGTGCTGAACTTTTCCGGCCGTTTTTGCTTCGTGAGCCCCCAATTTCGCTTTGTGAGCTAGCCACCGATTTTTGCTCCGTGCGCTACCCTCCGAACACACTGGGGGGGGGGGCGTGAAGCACCTGTCTAGGGGGGGGGGGGGTGTAACCCCCCCCCCCCAAAAAAAAACCCCACGCCCATGTATGCAAGCGACGTATATGTTAAACGAATAAAAAGCGGGCGTATATTCATGGAAACAAAAAAGACCAACAACAAAAGTGTAGCACGTGACAGTGATGGGTGGAGACAAAAAAATTAAAAATGTCAATCAAGTTTCAAGAATTTGAACTTGAAGCGATAACCAAAAACCCCAAATAATCAAAATGAAAAAATATTACTCATGATCGCTGATATTTCGTTGTCGTTCGGGATCTATGGCGTGAAATAAAGTTCGTTCCCAAATATCGTTGAAATCCTAAAAAAGCACAAAAACACTGGTTTCAATCTAGAATATTTTTTCTACCTACATACGCTACTTTCAACACTACCATGAAGCGTTTTTATTATAATGAGGCTCAGTTACGTCCAGGGGCCGCATTATAGCAGCTGCATGTACGTTAAAAACATTACACAATAAGCAAGTGTAGCTGATTTCTTATTATCCATTTTAAAGTCCATTATCGCAGTTTTCTTACGTAAGATTTTAATCAACGCTGTTTACCAGAATGATAAAAATAGTAGAAATAAAATATAGTTTCGAAATTAGACCAAAAACTGCATATTACTATATCTGTTAAGCAGCTCGAAAATTCCTTACGGACAAAATCTAACTAATTTGTAAATTCTGTAAAACATGCAGAATGAATCTTAACATCCACTAACAGAAACAACAGTATTTTTAAATTTTCTAAATAGAGGCAAAAAACATACCTGATTTCTTCTGTCAACTTCGTCAAAATGAGCAGCAAAATGCGAATTGACAAAACAAATGTAACCATCGAAGATTTTCAAGCTCACAGACACACCGCCTTTGTTACCCTGAAAAAAAATGGAAAACAATCCAATTTCGTTCATTCTCGAGAAGGAACTATGGTTGTTACAGTGTAAAACATATTGTTTTGTCTGTACAATATTCAGCTTAATTTTGGTCCGCGTTTATGCAAATATAAAAGTTATCAATGAATAAATTATAACAGTGGTAACACTTAAGGTGGTAGTTACGTTTTCGACAGTTTTTATAACGTGCTATAACTTTTGATTGACTCAATCAATTTAATAGCTGTATTTTTCACGTTAAAGTATGTACTTGGCTTGTGCACATTACCTAGCTTAAATCTGTAACAAGCTAGTCAGCAAACACTGTTAAAGTAGTCAAATTTCGTGAATTTTTGCACTTTTCATGTTTTGCTCGTAAAATTGTCATTTGTCAGTGTAATTCCGAATAATTTTATTCTTTACACCAACATAGCCAATAACAGGATGAATTTTAATGCTAAGTTTGGTGAACTTATATGATGCAGAAAAGAAGTTACGGACCTTAAATTTTGAATTTTTTCGAATTTTGAAAAATATACGAATATTTGAATCTTATTTTTTCACGAAATAGGCAAAATTAATACAAAATATCTCCTAACGGCAATAAACGGGTTGCCGACAGTAGGGGACCCTCTATTCTAGGCAAAGGACCCTCTATTCCAGGTAGAAGACCCTTTAGTCTAGGCAAAGGCCCCTTTATTCTAAGCAAGGCACCATGCGTTCTAAGCAGACCACCATGTATTTTAAGCAGATAACCCTACATTCTAAGCATAGAACCCAGAACGGGAAAAGTATGATTACTTATTTGTAAACTGTTTATTTTATTTTCAGCGTTACGATTACAAGAATGTCTGAATCATAGATCAATACAGAAGAACATCATCTCAAACGCTTTATTATCAAACTCAACAATTGCTAAAGTTAGGCTATCCTTATCCAATGGTAGAGATAAATCTGTGGCGAAAGATATACTTGAAATATAAATTCAGATCAGTGTCGTTCATTGACAGTAAAAATTCAATAAAATATCAACTTAAACTATGACAAGACAATTATTGGCTTTTTATATTGATTTAGTAACGATTAGTTAATAACTGTTTAAAAAAGAATTAAACTTTACATTTATCAGTGTATAAAGTTAGCCTAACTTTATCTGTTGGTAATTCTAAGAATACGACCCCATGACAAAAGATCGACTTTCAACAATTATGAAATTCAAATCTCATAATATAATGTGCTCGATGTAATTGCAATAATTGTACATGTATTTATTTATGTTTCAGTAATTCTTTTAATAATGTTTTATATATTTTTATCAGTGTCAATTTGGGCAATAAAATCAATAAATGTTCGCCATTTTCATTATTTTCAGAACTATGGTCCTTGATAAGCGCAGAAAAGCTCTTACACGTGATAAATACGAATCTATTGCTATCCAATAGAAAACTATGACCATACATGGGCATATGGACCGTGGTTTCACTCAGATTAAAAAACTAATCGTTACTAAATCAATATAAAAAGCCAATAATTGTCTTCTCATATGTAGTTTAAGTTGATATTTTATTGAATTTTTACTGTCAATGAACGACACTGATCTGAATTTATATTTCAAGTATATCTTTCGCCACAGATTTATCTCTACCATTGGATAAGGATAGCCTAACTTTAGCAATTGTTAAGTTTGATAATAAAGCGTTTGAGATGATGTTCTTCTGTATTGATCTATGATTCAGACATTCTTGTAATCGTAACGCTGAAAATAAAATAAACAGTTTACAAATAAGTAATCATACTTTTCCCGTTCTGGGTTCTATGCTTAGAATGTAGGGTTATCTGCTTAAAATACATGGTGGTCTGCTTAGAACGCAGGGTGCCTTGCTTAGAATAAAGGGGCCTTTGCCTAGACTAAAGGGTCCTCTACCTGGAATAGAGGGTCCTTTGCCTAGAATAGAGGGTCCCTTACCGTCGGCAACCCGTTTATTGCCGTTAGGAGATATTTTTATTGTTGTTGTTGTTATTGTCCTCGAAATTTTGTGACTCGTTTTTCTCAGCCCCCCCTGGCCGGATTGGTCCCAAACTTTGGTGGTGGGGTCCCCCCCACGAGTACTTGTGCCCCCCACCTTGGTGACCCCCTGACCCCTCGGGGGGGCCGGGTCACGTGATTTCAAAAATTTGGTGTCGAAACCTGTTGTGGTAATGTTTCAATTGGGTTATATAGGCAAGTCGAATAGTGTATGCAGAAAAGTGTGTTTCCAGGACGAAACCTATTGTGCTTGTGTGTTGCAATAGTAAGGACTCTTCTGGGTCCGAGGTCCATTTTTGCCTAGGACCTGCCTGGGCCCCCCTATGGACCCTCAGGGTACCCCCCCCCCCTAGGGGGTCCTCAGGGGTCAAATTTTCGAAATTGAGATTTTAGTGTTTCTAGGGGTAAATTGGGCCCCTGAACACGAATCCGAGGTCCATTTTTGTCTAGGACCTCTCTGGACCCTTCCATGACCCCCCTAGGGCACCCTGCCCGGGGGGTCCTCAGGGGTCAAATTTTCGAAATTGGGATTTTAACGTCTCAAGGGGTAATTTGGGCCCCGGAACACGAATCCGAGGTCCGTTTTCGTCTAGGACCCGTCTGGACCCTTCCATGCCCCCCCCCCCTCAAAGTCCCCCCTAGGGGATCCTCAGGAATCAAATTTTCGAAAATGAGATTTTGGGAGTTTTGTGGATAATTTTTGATAATCGAGTGATTTAGTGGGGAATAATGAATTTCTATCAAATTTTTTGACGGAATGATGCTAAATTAATAGTGATAGAATAGCATGGTGGCTAAGAGCATATTTTGGTAGGTATTTTTACCAAAAATTTATGTGGGGAGTTATAGACAATATAGAAAATAGACAATCTGTTGCTTAGAATAGAGGGTCCTTTGCCTAGAATAGAGGGTCCCCTACTGTCGGCAACCCGTTTATTGCCGTTAGGAGATATTTATTGTTGTTGTTGTTATTGTCCTCAAAATTTTGTGACTCGTTTTTCTCAGCCCCCCCTGGCCGGATTGGTCCCAAACTTTGGTGGTGGGGTCCCCCCCACGAGTACTTGTGCCCCCCACCTTGGTGACCCCCTGACCCCTCGGGGGGGCCGGGTCACGTGATTTCAAAAATTTGGTGTCGAAACCTGTTGTGGTAATGTTTCAATGGGGTTATATAGGTAAGTCGAATAGTGTATGTAGTGAAGTGTGTTTCCAGAACGAAAGCTATTGTGCTTGTGTGTTGCAATAGTAAGGACTCTTCTGGGTCCGAGGTCCATTTTTGCCTAGGACCTGCCTGGACCCCCCTATGGACCCTCAGGGTACCCCCCCTAGGGGGTCCTCAGGGGTCAAATTTTCGAAATTGAGATTTTAGTGTTTCTAGGGGTAAATTGGGCCCCTGAACACGAATCCGAGGTCCATTTTTGCCTAGGACCCCCCTGGACCCCCTTATCGACCCTCAGGGTACCCCCCCTAGGGGGTCCTCAGGGGTCAAATTTTCGAAATTGAGATTTTGGTGTTTCTAGGGGTAATTTGGGCCCCTGAACACGAATCCGGGGTCCATTTTCGTCTACAACCCCTCGGGACCCTTCCATGACCCCCCTAGGGCACCCTGCCCAGGGGTCAAATTTTCGAAATTTGGATTTTGACGTTTCTAGGGACCCCCCCATTTTTGATAATCGAGTGATTTAGTGGGAAATGATGAATTTCTATCAAATTTTTTGACGGAATGATGCTAAATTAATGCTGATAGAATAGCATGCTGACTAAGAGCATATTTTGGTAGGTATTTTTACTAAAAATGTGTGTGGGGAGTTATGAGTCGTGTGTTCATAAATATCGGGTTTTTTGCCAAAAATAGACAATCTTTTGCTTAGAATGGAGGGTCCTCTGCTTAGAATAGAGGGTCCTCTGCCTAGAATAGAGGGTCCCCTACTGTTGGCAACCCGTTTATTGCCGCTAGGAGATATTATTGTTGTTGTTGTTGTTGTTGTTGTTATTGTTGTTGTTGTTATTGTCCTCAAAATTTTGTGACTCGTTTTTCTCAGCCCCCCCTGGTCGGATTGGTCCCAAACTTTGGTGGTGGGGTCCCCCCCACGAGTACTTGTGCCCCCCACCTTGGTGACCCCCTGACCCCTCGGGGGGCCGGGTCACGTAATTTCAAAAATTTGGTGTCGAAACCTGTTGTGGTAATGTTTCAATGGGGTTATATAGGTAAGTCGAATAGTGCATGTAGTGAAGTGTGAGTGTGTTTCCAGAACGAAACCTATTGTGCTTGTGTGTTGCAATAGTAAGGACTCTTCTGGGTCCCCCTATGACCCCCTGAGGGTAGCCCCCGCCCCTCAGGGTACCATGCCCCAGAGGGCCAAAGGGGTCAATTTTTCGAAATCGAGATTTTGATGTTTCTAGGGGTAATTCGAGCTCCTGAACACGAATAGAGGGTCTCCTGCCTAGAATAGAGGGTCCCCTACCGTCGGCAACCCGTTTATTGCCGTTAGGAGATATTTAATATTAATATTATTCTCCAGACATTAATTTGTAATCGGTTTTTCTCAGCCCCCCCTGGTCGGATTGGTCCCAAACTTTGGTGGTGGGATCTCTACCATTAGTACTTGCACCCCCCAACTTTATGGACTCGTGGCCCCTCGGGGGCCCGCGTCACGTGACCTTGAAGGGAAAATGGACGAAACCTGTTGGGGTTATGTTTCAGCCATTAGTATAAAAGGGTATAAAAGATGGGTTTCAGATGTCCAATTTTCGAAATTTGGATTTGGACGTCCCTAGGGGTAATTTGGGCCCCGGAACACGAATCCGAGGTCCATTTTAGTCCAGGACCTCTCGGGACCCTTCCATGACCCCCCTAGGGCACCCTGCCCAGGGGGTCCCCAGGGGTCAAATTTTCGAAATAGGGATTTTGACGTCCTTAGGGGTAATTTGGGCCCCGGAACACGAATCCGAGGTCCATTTTTGTCTAGGACCCCTCTGGACCCTTCCATAACCCCCCTAGGGCACCATGCCCAGGGGGGCCCCAGGGGTCAAATTTTCGAAATTGGGATTTTGACGTCCCTAGGGGTAATTTGGGCTCCTGAACACAAACAGAGGGACCTCTACCTAGAAAAGAGGGTCCTTTGCTTAGAATAGAGGGTCCTCTACCCACTGTCGGCAACCCGTTGATGTCACCCGACTTGTTGTCTTTGGATTCAGCAATTTCTGGTCAGACTTTAGTCTGTAGCGAGGTCCGGCTACGAACTTGTTGAGTCCGGGTTCCGGACTCCGGGACCTGTCTAGATCCTGCTTTGAAGTACCACCTGGGTTTTTTTTTCGCTGGCAAATTTTCGCAATTTTGCGAAAAGCTTGAAATTTTTTTCGCAAAATCAAATTTTTTTTACAGACTTGCTTTTGTAACGTAGTGCAGTAGACTTTGCATTTAAATGTTAATAAAACAGTATTTCGCCTATACAGGGTGAAGACTGACGCAATTTTTACTCTGTTTCACGAAAAAACAACGATTTTGACATTTTTATTTAAATACGGAGCCGTCCTGAGAATTTTGTGTAATTTTTCACAATCGATGCTCAGCCGTAAACTAATTTCAGAAGACCCTGCCAATGACCAAGTTCGGCCTGAAAATGCTAACATTTTTAAATGTTTCTTAATTATGTCACCTCCGACCCCTATTATACTGTCTATTAGTGTTACATGCAGTCGGTGTGATGATACATGAAAGAAAATCTGTCCCATTTACAGTCACTAGAAACATCAAGCCACAAAGTTGCACGAGTTCGGGCCTAAGGGATCACAAAAAGTCGGAGAAATTTTCAATTTTTATGCCAAATTTGGTCAATTGGGGCCGTATCGGAAATGTTTTTCGACTAAACCACAAAAATCAGCGCATAGACCTTACGAGTTCACCTCCACTGCGCCAAAATTTTTTCGCAATTTTGCGAAAAGGTTTGAAAATTTTTTGCAATCACCAATTTTTTTTGGCAATTGCGAACGCTTTTGCGAAAAAAACCCCAGACTACCATATAGGTACGGAGTTTTGTTGCGAACTTGAATCCGGGTTATATTTAGTCTGGGCTAAACAGACGGTTAGCGGAGTCAAAAGACATTTCTGATTCTTAGACTTTATGACTGCGGTTATTACAAGCAGACATGAGGTGGAGGTTAAGCAGGATAAAAAGTTTCGCCAATTTTTGTGAATATTTAGTGTAACTTTTTCAAGGGAACTTTAATTAGAGAAAATAACGAGCTAGCCTTCCTTCCCGTTACAGGTTAGAGTGTCTTTTGCCAGAGAAGAGTAACGTTAGTTCAGTAGTTCATTATTCTAAGTAGAAAACTTGGTCATGTTTTTCTGAATCATCAGACTGTGTTGTGTCTGTTTTTATGTAGAATTTTTTTAATTTTTCAATATATATTCATAGCCGCGTCTGCACAGAGAACAGCTTACACGTGCAGAACGTAATGGTTCGTAATCGTAGTGCTACATTTATATATATATATATATATATAATATATATGTGTATATATATGTACACATACGTATATATATATATGTACATATATATATATATATATATATATATATATATATATATATATATATATATATATATATATGTATGTATGTGTGTGTGATTTCGTTTCCATAATTTCTAAGTTTTTGTGAAACTGTCGTTTTTAGCATATATACATACATGTATATAACGAACATGGTCAAAATTTTGGGGACCTACCCTGAAAAAATGCAGAGTTTTGAAAAAAGTGCCTTTTTTACTCACTTTTCCTTAACTTTTCGGGGCTCTTCACCCTATTTCGGGGGGTCCTCTAAGCATTGATATATATATACATGTATGGTTATCATGAATATTTTGCGTATATGCGGCCCCATGAATCTTCTTAAGTTCATATAATAGATGCTTATTTATTCAGCCATGATTACGTTACTAATATTTGCCGGAAAAATTACCAAGTTGTTACGTATTCGGGGAGAAAGTTTTGTCTTTGATCCTCGAAGTTCGAAAATGCCATTATTATCTACTTAGCCAATGTACCTTCGGGTGGGGTTGGTTCTGGCTGCGCTAAGTGCGCCCGTCAAGTGCGCTCGCATAGCCGACAGTGACGCAATAACGCCCTGCAATTTCCCGCTTCCCACGGAACTGCGTTTTTTGCAATGCACTTACACAACTGATAGCAATAGTTTGTGTGATCCTGAGCACGTGTTGGGTCAAAGTGTGGGTCGGGGGGTCAACCGGTTTCTGAACCGGACTCCGGTGTATAGCTCCGGGCGGTTGCGTATCGGCGTAGCTGTGTTGCGTCAACTGGTGTTGCCCGATTTCGACCCGTTGCCACACATGACCGGTGCCAGAGCATTTTGCCAACGACTGCCTTACCTCTGGAGTCTACTTAACTCGCCCCGCTGGAACTCGACTAAAGTACAAGCCTACGCTGATCAGTTTACGGAAATCTTGCGTGAGCGCTGGTTTGCCGAAACGGACTGTAAAGACAATCTATTGCTGTTAATTGCAGCCGAGGGCGCAAATTTGATGGCCAATGGACGTCAGGTTTTTGCACAAAGCCTTTTTTCCGTCGCCTTTCAGGGAGATCTGACTCTGATTTTAAAGTAAGCAGAAGATGGGTGAAACAAAAAACCGAAACTCACAACTGAGAGTCCATGTTTTCAAAATTTTTGGAACAAAATTGCCATGCTTTGTATTAATGAGTTTTTACCAAAGTGCAAATGTCAGAAAATTGTGTCAGTATTTAAAAGTTAATAATACAATATTATGTAATATGTATTTTGATGAGCTGACCATAATTTGTCATTTATCTAAGTAAAATTAGACGTAAAATTTCAAACCTAAAAGTTGCTTTTTTTGCAACCCATGAGCAAAACTGCGTCGGTGACACTACTACCTTAACATGACAAATTGGTAGTTTTGAACCCTTCTCGTTCTTGTCTTGAATCTTCTTCAAGGACTGATTTATTTCGAGGAGCCTCGCTCCGTGTTATCACTTCTGTTATCCGTGTTATCCTGTTACTTCTTATCATTAATACAAGTGTAATATGTACATATATAATAATATAATATATATAATAATATATATATAATATAATAATAATATAATACAACTACTATTGTATGAGAATCATGCTCAAAGTAGCAGACACGACTCAAAGAATTGGAGACCAGTGTTTTCAACATCGTTTGAACATAATAAGTTCAGCCAAAGACATAAGCACATTTCAAGACAGACTTTTTCCGTTTTCACAGTGCACAGTGACGTGTAATTCGATTTACCTGTATATAAATAATGTACCACAGTTAGGTGAAAATAGGGGTCCATATGCGGCTAGGTGTATACTGTATACCACAGGGCGCTGTGTGGTATACAGTGTACACCTTCAGACGCTGCCTACCGATTCGCAAATGCGTTCGTTTGCGAGGGGATACAGCTGCCGCTCAAGCGCCTAGTAACTGCTAATTTTTGTATAGTAAACAGAATATATACGTGGGCAGTTAGGCAAGTCTGGGGGGGGGGGGTTGGAGCAACTTTCTGGCTATTTTTTTGCTTCGTGAGCAATCATTTGTGCAACGCGAGCCACCGATTTAGGCGTAGTGAGTTAGCTTTCAGACATTCTTGGGGGTGAGGGGGGGGGGTGAAATCTCCCCTAACCTCTCCCCACGCCCATGTATGGTGAACCGTATAGTTCAATATTCATTGCTAAAAAAACGCAAATGTTTTCAGACAAATTTTACGATACTGACGAAAACGGAGGGGCGAATAGCTAGCTAACAGTCAGGGGGGGCCGAAATTGTGCCCCCTCGGCCTCTTCAAAAAAATGCCAGCCATACCAGGGCTGAATCTGTCATATTTTATGTCCAGGGCCGACCTTTGGTAAAGTTTTTATCTTTGGTAAAGTATTTTTTGTTTTAGCCAAGAGCGCCTTTCTCGTCTGCGACTGCAGGTGGCCGACTGCACTTCTGGGAATGGGAGTGGGATTGGTGAGACAATTGCCCACATTCTGGGAGCCATTGCGGATTTTTTGCAAAGATGGGACAAGGCTGGTCTAGATATGGTAATATTTTGTGGACAATTTTATTGTCAAATCAAAACGATTGCTTGATTTTTGTCCTATCCAAAAAACGTTTAAAAAATAAAAGGATAGTGCTTCTTTGTGTACAAAAAAGTATTGTATATGTCCTATTGGTGTTTATACTCGTCTGGGAAGGAGTAACATACATAATAGTTTATACTATGACTATTGAACCAGAAAACATCGACTTAGATGTTTTTTTGTTAATTCCGTTGATATATGAGCGATGCAATACATGTCATAGGATCGCCCCAGAATTCCCCAGTTGTACATTGCATACATGTAACGGGGTCAAAGTTTTGGGGGGCCTCTCCGGCCACATCGTGGAGATCCCTGGTCGACCAAAAATACTTTAAATTTGGCAAAATTTTGTATAATTTTACCAAAAAAGTGCCATTTTTACTAAATTTTGCCCGAATTTTCGGGACCCCCATCCCCCCTCATACATGTAAGATGTATAGTGTTGCCAGTTTCAGGAATACACCGTCCCCCCCTGGGCGCTGTACACGTTTGCTGGCTCGCTAGTGCTGTGTGGGGCAGCCCTGGCTCTCGATTGGGTTCTGGTCAGCCGCCGGGTGCTCAAGTCCAAAAATGTGGACGAAAAAACAAAGAAATGGAAGTCGGGCGGAATTATTGCGGCCATGATATCTAAACGAAATATGACTGCCAATGATTGAATTTGGATTGGATTGGATTTTGGGACTGACTTTTATTGCATAGTTTTTGTGAAATATATACCTCGTGAAAACTCTGGATTGAACGGCGTCCCGAAACCCGAAAGAACATTAATTTATGAATGACCTCCTGGAAAATTTACGAAAAACTTAAGGAATAAAAGAAAATTAAAGCAACGTTTTGTTCAACATCCTGGAAATGTTATTTTGTAAAACACAGTCTTTAAAAGTTTAGGAAGTATATTTAGGCAAAGTTTTATGAAACAATTTTTGTAAGTTTTTTACGAATATGCAAATACAATCTAATCTTACAAAATTGTTATGAAGCATTTCATGAAATTCAAAATAAAATCTTTACTTGGAAGGGTCTATGAGATCGTTTTCGAGAATTTTCATAGTTTTTAGTTTTTTGTGCCGCTGGCTTGTTCTAAAAAATGTTCAAGTTTTTATCCTAAATATATCATATCTCCCTTGACTGTCTGTTTACTGTTTTTGCCATTGATTGTCGATACGCGATGATGATTGGAGCTGTTTTTTTGTAATTTTGTTTTTTACGAGTCACTTTTTTTAGTTCACTCAAAAAGTTGTTCATGTAGTAGTTGTATACTATCGAGTGAGAGACATAATTGATGATGTAATATCAGCGCATTTTTTTTTATTTAAAAAATCGTTACCGTTCCGTTATTATTATTTCTATTCAAGGATATTTTCAGTGAAAATACGTCAATTTTTCAGCCAACTTTTATAAATTTGTTTGAACTGGATTGGCTAAAACTGAGTATAAACATTTGAGCTCGATTTCAATTTCAATTTCCACATTGTTTATAATTAATTATTACTTAAATTATTCCGTAAATCGATGCCATTAAAAGAATATTGACACAGTTGGTGTATTTATTTGTGTTGCATGGAATAAAAGAGACGAGCTTATTTTTTTCTGATGAGGTCCTAGCGTGTCTAAGGGCCTTATCCAAAATTGGATATAACGGATTAGATTTAAATTAATTTTGCTAATAACACAGCACAAAATGAAAATAGCCGGCTGAAATTTCGCTCTACATGGCTTACATACATTATCTCGTTGTGTGCCAAGTTTCAGTAAATTACGTTTAACTGACGCTGCGTTATTGACGAAATAAAGTTAAATCTAATCCGATAAATCCAATTTTGGATAAGACCCTAAGAATCGTTTGAACGCAAGAATTAGGTATATCTGTTGGTCTCATCCAAAATGGATTTATCGGATTAAATTCAACTTTATTTCGTCAATAACGCAACGTCAGGTAAACATAATTTACTGAAACTTGGCACACACCGAGATAATGATTGAAGCAGTTTTTAACCAAATTAAATTTAATCTGCATTAAATCCGAAGTTTAGTCCGCAGCTAGCATTGAGCATAATGTGTGTAATTTAGGTGGCCCAAGTTTTTACTACGCTGCAGTTAAAAGATATCGTTAGCTTATTTGGGCATATCAAGCTACTGCTAACAGTTGCTTCAAATTTTGTTGTTAAAGAATGTTTTTTTCTGTTTTTGCCAGCGAGCTATTGATCTTTACTGGCATTTTCTTGTTTAAAAATTTTATGGGTTCCGCTTTTAATTTTCGGAGACATTTTTCGAAGGGGTTATTTTCTAGAAAACGTTATGGGAGGGGTCGGATTTTTAGCATTTGAATAATTTGTAGCAATAAATGTGTCTATGTTGTTTAGTTAATAGTTACTATTTACTAATTAGTATGTTGGTTTATTTATTAGACAATAAAGTAATACAGACAGTTACGTACATATAGTTACCAACACAAAATCCTATTAACAGGACATACTGTGCTATTAAGACAAACAAAATAATTGCATTAACATAAAATGCGTTAATGGTTAGTAAAATACAAAAAGCCATACTCAATTTTTAAGAAATTAAATCAAAAATTTGACATTTTCAAAGATTTATCAGCTTTTTAGGTTTGTCATTTTTGATTTGCTATTTTCACGGCTAAATAACTCAGCAAAGCTTTAACGTATTCATATGTTTAATGCATCAATTTAAAGCTAAGAAACCGCACATTTCAGTGATATGAGTATTCATTTTATATTGAAACAAGAAATTTTTTGCTATGGCTACAAAATTGTCCAAAAAATTTTGAAATTTTTTATCACAATATGCACATCAAATGAAAGCTCTTTTCTTTTTGAACAACTTTGCTTCAAAACATTATGGTCAAAAATGTCGCTGAAAAAAATTAACCGCCAAAGTCGGTTCTTCTGAGTGCCACCTTAAAGGGTCTGTAGTTGCAGCGACATGCCGTCAGCGTCGGCCGACAGCCAGTTGTGGGGCGTGAAGCCGTCCAAGCTGCCGCCCGGCATCGAGATCACAGAGTCAGACCTGCAGCCGTCCTGGGCCTACATGCGAAACCCAAACAAGTGGGGCACCTATCGACCCAACCCTTCGCTTTTCTATAAATCTGACAGGTTAGACATCAATTTGAATAAACATTCTATTTTTAGTGATAAGAGTAATAGAAAAGTGTCATACTCTTCCTATTATGTACTCTTGGTGATATTTATAATAACCAAGTACAAAGCCTCTGGACTGAACGCTGAGATTGATGTTCTAATAAGGGAATAAGATTATGATGGACGTGACACGACCTTCGGGTCGACGAAGTTTGAGTCATTTTCAGAAGTAAAAGATGCTTTTCAGCACATAAGTCAGCGATAACCTGTTGCTTTTATGGTGTCAAATGAAAGTCATTTTGAAATCTTATTTGATGGCGAAAAGTAGAGCTTACGGGGTTCGGTTTCTTTTTTAAATTTAATGATCAATTTTTCATCATTCAATTTTATTCACTTGATATGTACATAGTTGAAATCTTGAGGGGCTGGCCTTTCCTCCACGGATGTAGTCACTGTTGAAGTGGCACCACTGACGCCCTAGGTCTTTGTGACGGAGGTGAGCACCGCACCCGAGGGCGGACACGCCAAAGGATAATTATAACTATCCACTGGTTACCTTTACGTACCTCTACCCTATCCATTTAATTTAGGAGTTATGTCACCTACTTATGTTACCAAGAGTACATAATTAGAGTTCCTTCCTTAAGGAAATTTTGCGGGCCGGGCCCGGGCCGGGCCGACCTCTGTGCTCGCGGGCCGCGGGCCGGGCCGGGCCGGTGGTGGGCCGGGCCGCGGGCCGGGCTGGGCCGGTGGTGGGCCAGGCCGCGGGCCGGGCCAAGTTTAAACAAAGCCAAATTTTTCCAAAAAAGCCAAAACCTTCGAAAAACACGTCTATAAGCTAATTCAAACACATAAACACTGATATGACAATGTGGCAGGGTATATTTACCCCCCTTGTTGCAAAACTGAGAGAACTGGAGAAAATTTTACTTTTTCTTCAAGTGCCAACAACAAATGCCGATTTTGGGTGGAATTTTTGCTCACGACGGAAACTTCTCCCCTGTTTTACCCTTGATGGAACCCCCGTCTCTCCCCTGGCACCAAATTTTGGAGATGGGTCTCCCCCCCATTCCAACTCAACTACATGTTGGGTCATACATGTGTTAACATTACGAATTTAGAAATTTCTTGAAAATTCAATTCAAAAGTACACAGGTAGGCTCAGTGAAAAGCCATTTTGTTAGATAGTGTTAGACTATTTATACAATTTTTAGCCTTTTTGACCGCTTTTTGTGCAATTTCGTGAAATTTCCAATTTTATTACTGGTCGGCCCGCGGCCCGCGGCCCGCCACCGGCCCGGCCCGGCCCGCGGCCCGGCCCACCACCGGCCCGGCCCGGCCCGCGGCCCGGCCCACCACCGGCCCGGCCCGGCCCGCGGCCCGGCCCGGCCCGCGGCCCGGCCCACCACCGGCCCGCCGGGCCGGTGGCGGGTCGCGGGCTGAAAATTTTGGCGGGCCGGGCCGGGCCGGGCCGACCCCTCAAAAAACCGGGCCGGGCCGGCCCGGTCCGGGCCCGGCCCGCGGCCCGCGGCCCGCCACCGGCCCGCGAAGGAACTCTATACATAATAGGATAATTCCATTATGTTCTCATGATGTGACATATAAGCTTCATTTGCCTGTATCTTTCAGATACCTGCCCAACCGCTACAAGTCCTACAGTACCTGGAAACACGAGCTGTTTCAACCCTACATCTGGCTTCACCGTCCCTGGGTCATGTCCACGGCTTACTGGCCCTACAGCTACCACAGCGCTAGTACGGATAGCAAGTCCCCATGGAACCCCCTTACCCCCATTTTCCCCTCCACCCTTGATCACGCTCAACACCGGTTCAGCTATCAGAAACCGGTGCGACCCTATCGCCGATATTTGCAGACCGATCGGGCCGAAGAAACGGCTCTAGCTCTGCGGCGAGGGGGTTTGATTGATCAAGCTACCCTCGATCGATGCTATCTAGAACCAACGCATTATGATCGAGCTCTGTGGAAGGTCTCGGATGTGTCTCGGTTCTATGATGTGGCTGTATAGACGACGTCGCATTTGTAACTAAAGTCTGACCAAAAATGGCAAAGACAACTGAAAACAGGTGATGTCATTACGAAAAGAACGAATTGTAAACATCACGAGTACATCGAGTTGTCACAAAAACGTTCACGCCACCAGTTTTATCTCAGGGTTCAGCCATTTTTGGTCTAACTTCAAATCGTTCGTCAAAACGCCTACAATGCATAAAGATGCTGTTTTGTTAGATTAGTTATTAGTAGCTTTATATGTGCCTGAAATCGCAGGTTATGCTTGCGTGTCCAATAATTTATCGCTTGTGATTCTATCGTATAAGTTTTTATTGCATTTTTGTCTGTGCAAGATTTTGTAATTTATTGCTTGCTGTAATAATTCTGCTTATTGCTTTTGTATCGCGTGATTTCTAGGAGTGAGCATTTCTGTACCAACTAATTATAAACGCATAATACTTTTTATTATATTAAAACAACTTCTTTAACTTAGACATATATTGTCTTTTTCAATTTTATCGCAAATGGTGAATGCTAAAACTTCTACGTATTTTATAACTTATAACTTTGATATTATGTGTTTTGCTATATTATATTGCCTATGCCTAGTTTGTGTGACTGAACTTAGATGTATACCGTAATATATAAAGTACGTTTAGCATTGACTGTACCTTCTTTTAGTAATAGCTAATCGTACATCGATTACGCTTGATTTACGTGTGTAAATATTATCATTAAAAGCTTGATATCTGATTGTACTTGTTTTAAATCAACTGTGTAGATAATTACAAACATATCGAAGCAGCAAAAAATGCTGATACGTAGTTTAACGATAAAGCACTATAAGCAGCTGTCATGCAATTAGAGACATAACTGCAACTGGTATTAAAGACTACGTGTTGCTTCAGTGCCTAAGCCTGAGCCTAGACCCGAACAACTACGGACGACAGTTCCGCACAAGTATGAACTAGGCTTTATATCCTAATGGCTTTAATCTCCATATACTCGACTCGACACTCATATAGTTCAACTTTTGGTCCATAGCCTAAAAAAGCATGGGTCAAAAAAACGGACGTACGGCGCTTGAAGCGCATCTGCTTACTGACGTACTAGGTATACAATATACGTACATGAGTCCACACGATTTTTCCCTAGTCAGGTTGTCAGGTCACAGGTGTGGGTTTTGGTTCACTTAGGACGACTTAAAAATTGGAAGATGATGTTTCCCTTGGTCAGCTTGGCAGCGCGGTAGATGTATTGCGCTGTCGTGGATAAAAGTGTCCCCCCAAACACTTTTATCTGGATAAGAGTGTCCCCCCGGACAGTTTTATCTGGATAAAAGTGTTCCCCCGGACAGTTTTATCTGGATAAAAGTTTCCCCCCAACTAAAACTGCCGTTGGTTTAGGTTCAGCTTCTGGTTCAGGTTTAGGTTTAACTTCTGGTTCAGGTGCGACTTCAGTTTGTAATGTGTGCATAATGAACCTGAACCAGAACTTGAACCTGAACCAGAAGTTAAACTTGAACCAGACGCTGAACATGAACCATCAACGGCACTTTCAGTGGGGGACACTTTTATCCAGATAAAACTGTCCGGTGGGACACTTTTACCCAGATAAAACATCCACATAAAAGTGTCCTGGAGGGGGACACATGTATCCAAAGGGGGACACTTTTATCAAGCTGTTATCCAGATAATAGTGTCCGGGGGGACAAATTTTAAGGGGGGACACTTTTATCCGTGACAGCGCTTTTAAGGTTACTCAACATAGAATGCGTACTAGGACGGCAGAGCTCCGCGACACCGAAAATTTTCGACACAGCGGTAGTTAACGGCCGCAATAGCCGAAGCATAAACTTAAACCGATTGCTCTTCTTGACCAGTGTCCAGTAGTACCCGCGACATGTGACCCGAAACATTCAAGCTGTGTGTGTTAAGGGGACTCTCTTGCATTTCGCCAAGTTCTAAAGGGGGCCTGTTTTTGTTAACCATACATGTAGTTGGGGGTGATGGGGTGAAGAACGCCCAGCAGTCCGGACTCAGGGGAGGTAGAGGGGCTCCCGCCAGTCAAAAGTGCTACTTTTTAGGCATGAAAAAGTAAAAGTCAATCTTGAGGGAGCGGCGTCAAAATTTAGTCGGCTCAGGGGAAAGGGGGTCCCATACAGAGGGGGAGGGGTACCCAAAATTTTGGGGCTGTTACATGTATGTTTGTTGCTGTTGTCCATTGACCGGGAGAAACTACATAACTTAGGACTACTAAATTTAGTTTAATTGGAGTGGGCAGGTCAACCAGTAAAGGGCGATCTTAGGGCATTATGACGGACGCCTGGGGCCTGTTGGATCAAATTACAATTCTCACAATTGTAACAAATGGGAAATTTTACAAATGTACTATTGTAGGCTTTGTCAATGCAAATGAATTTTACAAGTATTACAAACGTTACAAATGTCACAATTGTTACTTACAGACGTTACATATGTTAAAAATTTTACAAGTATTACAATTACAAACGTTACAATTTGGTAAGACTGTAAGCATCACGTAATAGCAAAAGTTTATAGTGGCGTGATTTTACTTGCTAAATCTAACGTTAGTATTCAACCAAGAAACCAATTCAACATTTTGAATCCACTGGAAAATCTAAAAAATAGCTGTCAGTAATATTAATTAAATTAAATACCTATATAAATTGAATTATTTTTACATTAATGTTCACTTCAGGTCCTTTGTAGTTTTTCTACCGAGCCAATATTTTTGAGGACGTTTTACGTCATCTATCGATACAGCCAGTTTGCCGCTAGCTAAGTAAGCTAACAAACTCAACTAGGCTGTTCGCAAGTTTGTCGAAACGTTTCGATTTTTTACTCACTTTGGGTAAAGCTAAATTTTGAGTCGAAGCAGCAAAGTGTTTTTCGGGAACTAGATATTTTGCTTGGCAGAAGTTTTTATATTCAATGGTGAATTCGCAGTTATGGCAAGTCTATATCGAATGCGTTAGATTAAATTAGGAATATCGTTCGTTTTTCTGCACCTACATAGACGGACAACTTTATTCTTTATGGCAATTATACAAAAATTGCTCTTACAGTCAAAAGGAAAGTTTTAGGGTCAATTTATACTTGCGGATTGGACACTTTGTAACGCAGTCTTAGCCGCCTTATCATTGTCGATTCATACTTTCAGCCCTATGTCCGTTCAGTTGGCTAATTTACTAAACTATCACGACACTAATAATGTATGAAATTGAAGAAAAGATAAGAATGCGATTTAATATTTCATAATTTTGTCGACTGAGCGGTCATACAGCTGTGAATATGAATCGACCCCTTCCCTAAAGCCCAGTTCACAGTTGTTCTTGATAGGGACAAAGACAAAGACAATTTGTTCAGTGAGCTCTAGTGCAGAGTCGATAAAAGGTTTTGTCTAATTTTTTGCATACGACTTCGACTTGATCCCAAAATTTGTTGTGCCAAAAAAGGACTGTTGTGTTCGCTCACTTGACCATGGTGTATTCTTTGAACTGCTTGAGGACAAAATGATAGTGGCAAGGATAACGACGTGTACGAGCCGGACTTAAGGGGCGAGACGGTTGTAAATGTGAAAAAATAGGGCCTGCGAGACTTGGGGGCTGTGGTGTAGTGGTTCTCGAGGTCGACGCAGTTCAATTCCCAACGTCTCCATTTCTTTCTAAAATTGGGAATTCGCTTTCGTCCAACACAAACAATTGTTAGTATAGGGAGACCGTCTTCCACCATTACCGAAACCTACCGTTCCTGCTTGGGCCATTAGTAAATGCTGCACCGAGTAGCCTTACAAGACTACATATGTACGTCATTACACGATGCATGCATTTGTCTATTTCAGCGACTTTACAAATGAATCCAGCCTACAGTACGGTTCGTCGCAGTGTCTCTGTGTCCACACTGCCCCACAGCCTAGCCCCCCTGCGTCGGGGGCGCCCCCCCGCCCCGGGAGAGCTATCTCGCTCCATGTCCGTCCAGAGCGTACGCAGTCTCGACCTGCACTCGTTCCTGCCGGAGGTCTATCGTCCGTATGGGTCCTGGAAATTCCGTCGAGACTGGGACACCCTGAGTGGGGCTTGGTGGGACCGGCGTTTTGCCCTGTCCCCCTCCTATTGGCCGTACTACTACAACTACACCCCCCACAACTCCTACCGTCTTTGGCTGGACCCCCCCTACGCCAAATGGTGGCACTACCCCGGTCTATACTATTACCCCCGCTATGGCTACTACTACGGACGCTCTTTTACCGAGACCCCCTACAGTCGACGCTATAATGACCCTCTGAATGACCGCCCCTGGTGGCGACCCTACCGACCCCACCTCGACTGTAATTCAGACGTACAGTGCGCCATGCAGAATTACAATAAAGGTCTGATCAGTTGGGAAACCCTAAGCAAGGGCTGGCTCTCTCCATACAGTTCGGAGCGAAACCTGTGGGACTATAAATACGCCTTGACTGTTTGAAGACTTTGGCTTTTGATTGTCTGAAAAATTTGCCTTGGACTTGGCTTTTTGTTTTTACTCATTTTTCCACGGAAAAACTGCCGATCTATAACTCTTTTGGAAGAGTGAGAAATATATGCAAGTATATTCTCTTGATTTTATTAGCAAAAGAATAAGAATAAAAAAATGGTGACCTTAGTATATACTATATATTTCGTATTAGAGTATGGTAGGTTTTATAATAAATTTGTATTGCTTTTGTCGACATAAGTAGGCGATCTTGCAGGCTATTATTCTCTCAAATAGTTCCCATGAAAACTACATACCTAATTCGAACGAACAATTGTCCGTACAGTAAGGCTGGAACGAATCAATTTACAAATCAAAAATATAAAAAAAGTCAAGTTTACACACCAGAAATTCCAATGTAACATTCAGTATTTTTGGCGAACTATATTAACATCTTTTTTGTAGATATTTTCCCTTTGACCTTTTTCGCAACCTTTTTTGCTGACCCTTTTTACCTTTTATAGCTGTTTTTCATACTTTATATTTCATACTTTATATATACTCAAACTTTATATTTGGCATATGTCCATTTAGCCGATGAAGTTACAAAATGGAGGTACAAAAGTTTAGACGCGAAACTTATTTTTTTAGTATCAGTGGGTAATTTTTGCATTTTTGTGTCACTCATTATAGAACGGAACGGCTGCAAGAATGATTTGACTTCTGTAAATTGTGCATAGCTTGTATTTCGGGTAGAGCTTAATTTTCGCTTCATTGTAGAGCGTCAATAGTTATTTTATCACTTTATATTGTGACAAGTTTTAGCAAGAGTACATAACAATGTGTCACTTTTATAGAAGAATAGTGAGACACTGTCCTGCCTGCCTGTGACACAACGAGTGAGACACTATTATGTACTCTTATTTTCAGCTTAGAAGTCGCTTTGTAGACTAAGCGTTGCAATCCTGGTGATATTTTAATAATTTTCTTCATTTATTATTTAGTCATTCATCACCGGTTAGACCTCTTGTCGCTTTTTGTATTTATAACTTAGTACTTATAATTTTTTGTGCTCATGTTTTGCAACAAATTCCTATTCTGTTTATGTAGTATAAAGTTTTAAAAGTGAATTATATTATTGTGTAAATGAAAAAATAAAAATCAATGTGTTGCGTTTTATACTACTCAATTATCGGCAACTGAGCTAGTGCTTTCGCTGTTAAATATTGATTATCTCTCTCATGCCATTTTTCCTGCTGTGCCACAGCGCAGCAGGCTTCTTTAGAATGAGTTTGTCGGATAATAACGTGTATTTTGAAAGGATTTGTGTGTGCGTTTGTGTATGTTCTGATCTGTGCGATTGTGCGTGTATCGGTGAACGTCGGTGTGTGTGTAAAAAGCGTCTGTTAGGCACTGGCACTGTATGCTGTAATAAAAACGTACGTACACTGTTTTCCAGGTAGTACACACTTCTTTTGCATATTCGACTACAAAGTCAGTTTGCAATTTTTGGTCCCAGAAAGTTCACATGTAGTCTCACAATGATACTATAGTTTTAATTTAGCTCACTATCTCACACAGTTTCACACAGACATTTATATCCATAATTTGTCTTTTTAACTATGTTATACATGAAAATAGACTTGATGGCCACGAAGTCAGTAATCAGCCCACTATTTGAAAAAAATCCACGGGCTTACTGGCTTACAGACAGTACATGGTTAAGGCAAATACAGTATTACTCATTCCGAAATGCGTTTGTGAACGATAGCACTCACAATTCATAAAATTATCATTACCATTGTTTTTGCCAGTTTGTGTCATACAAATAAAAATCCGTTACGCAGACAAATTTCGAATGCAAGATTAATTTACTATCCATTAAACGCGTTACACATTTACAAAACAAACGGTGGACTGAGCCAAATCGGTTTGGCTGACGATTAGCTGGAGTTGGTGGTGTCGCCATAGCAGTTTCGCTCACAGATTGTAAAAAAGCCTTTTGATTTCAAATAGTACGTTCACTGAGAAACTAGGCCAATGCTGTATGGTGTCAAATAATTACTGCCAGACATTAGACTACCAATATCGACCATTATCTTGGACCAATCGCCATTTGTAAGCCTGACATCACACAAATGCTTTTGCGGCATTTTCAAATGAAACTGACGGGTCTGGAGAGAGATGGTCTGTTGCGAGGCCTGAGTGCCTGACTGGCAGGCGATTGCCAATTGGTACTAAACGGTTCCCAATGTTGGGAAGGTGGTCCGTGGTAGTCCGGGCCGGGGGTTGCAAAAATCACTGTCTCTACCTTGCCAGACCCACCCTCTCTCAATACTGGTGTTCTGTGTTTAGTAGGATCGTAGGGCTGCCTAAAACCTATTTAGCTAAGCCTTGAACTGGTTAAATCGGTTTAAGAGAACACCAATGAAACTTGGCGCAGTTGTTGCCGCTTAACGTTTAGTTCACAACTGAGGTGTAGCTTCAATTTAGCTGGGATCGATTTTACTGCAGTTTGGCTCAAAAGATTATTATTTGGTGCGCAGCAGGTTTCTTTTCACGCAGTGATAATATACGCTTACAATTTGCACATTTTGCATTGGGCTTTGCTTGTTTTGTAACATGCTTTCAATAAATGCTATGGTTTTTACGCGGCGGCTGAAGCCGCCGCGTATACACAAAGTTAAGGCAGTAATTGCAACGAAGAAAACAGTCAGGTCCTGCCCCTAGTGTGTTGTTGGCGAACATGCACACATGCACAATCACACTATCATGTGCAACTTATTACTGCAGGGAAAACCGGTTTTGGTCACCGCTGGTACATACAGATCATTAATATTGACAAGAGTACATAATAGGGAAGAGTATGACACTCTTCCCTATCCTAGCTAATCGGCCCGGACGATGCTCCGGCCGAAATAGCGCTTTTACGCCTTGATTTCAGGGGGGGTACCCCCCCCCCCCTCGAATCATGACATGTCTTGATTTCAGGGGGGGGGACCCCCCCTCAAATCCGGGAAGTGTCTTGATTTCAGGGGGGGGTACCCCCCCCTCGTTTCAGCAGACTGCCAGCTCGAAATCGGTGGTGACTTGATTTCAGGGGGGGGGGGTACCCCCCCCCCTGGTTTCAGCACACTGCCACGGTGATGTCTTGATTTCAGGGGGGGGGTACCCCCCGCTCGTTTCAGCACGTTACCAGCTCACCATAGATTTCGTGCTGGCAGTGTGCTGAAACCAGGGGGGGGAAATCAAGACACTTCCCGGTTTTGAGGGGGGGGTCCCCCCCCTGAAATCAAGACATGTCTTGATTCGAGGGGGGGGGTACCCCCCCCCTGAAATCAAGGCGTAAAAGCGCTATTTCGGCCGGAGCATCGTCCGGGCCGATTAGCTAGGATAGGGAAGAGTGTCATACTCTTCCCTATTATGTACTCTTGATATTGATTATACTGCGAATAGGATACACGGCTATCTTAAATTCTGCCACTGATGACGCAAGTTTTAGTGCTATTGGTTTCGATATCGGTTGGAAAACCGTGCCAGGTCCATGTTTAGCCGTTCTGTGAGTGATTTTGAGAGTCTGCGTGCCTACTCATTCTGTTTGTACATTCACGCTTGAGCCGAAGACTGTACTGCAAAAAATGATGTAGTCGAAATGTATCGAATGAAGAGCTTCAAAAATTGGCGGTGTAATTTAGGTTGTTGTAAATAAAATTAACTTTGTTCAACTTTCACAACAAAAATTTAAGATTGGTGGAATTTATAATTATATAAAATCAGTTCCTTTCCATGGGCACAAAAAATTTGAAGCAGCAAAAAATAAATGTAACGGAAAAAATCAGCTATAAGGAAATGTGTACTGTAATTTTGCGAACATGTTGAAGACAAACAAGTAGGTCCCTAAAAGGGACAAATTCCGATGTAGTGGCGTAAAATTATTAGATCATTAATAGGTTTTGGTTAATAAGAAGTCAATTCTGCTTGATAAGTACGGTTTCATAGGTTAAATTGAGCAGAAAAGGTCAGTCTGGATGTTTTGAGCTCAAATTTGGACAATAAAAACTTTTGTAGGCAAAGCTAGCTCAGTTTAATGCAGTCTATAGGTCATAGTTGATGTAACTTGGATTGTTGGTCAAAATACGGTCCCTTCTTTGGTTTGAGGTAACTCAGTTTGTCGCCAAATTTGTGGTTAGTCTATTGATTCACAGTCATTTCGATTCGTGGCCGAAGTTAGAGTTGAATTCGCTGTGGCAAAAATAACTGGGTCTGGGTAAGCAACTGATTTGGACAGCTAGGTTTGGGAGTACTTCATTTTTTAAAAATAAATTCGGGTTGTCTTGTCACAAACCACCGCCACCGGTAACAGACTCAAGTTGCTGAAAATGTGGAGAACAAAGCAACGATCACGTACACAGTAAGGACACTTTTGTCTTTGTATTTATAATGTTGTAATGTAAAAAATGTAAAAATCTCAATGTAACAAGCAGGCCCCAAAAGGAGCAATGTTCCTTCGCCGAGTGCAAATTCTACTTATTTTACCCAAAAGATTTCAGCTTCGCTTTTCCTTTTGTTTTGTATATTTCCTTTTCACAAAGATATAAAAAGCACTAACACCAGTATAAGTTTACTTTACCTATTTAGTTTTAGTGCATAGATGTTGAATTCACACTAATTCAACAGTTTTGCCGAAAGCACATTCCACAGTTGCCGGGGCTGTTTGTGATTTTAGCGTCAGCAGTCTGCTACAAATTTTTACAAGCAAATGTCTTGTCACAACAGTTTTTGCAGACAAAAATTAAGTAGTTTTTTGCAAAAAAAACCTGGGGTCGAACCTTGGGCCTTAACGTATAGCTATCTTTTACTAGCGCTTTTGACCACTCGACCACCCTACTTCCATGCATAGAGATGTTTGATTATGACTATGTGAAAAGAAACTGCGAAAACATCAGTCTAGACAGGCACGTGATTAGCATGTGTTCTATCTAGTCTGAAAATTTACCATATGAAAATATTTTAAATCACAAAATTCGAGTAAAATGACAACTCAATACATGTGGAAACTGTTATTGACCATAATTTCATTAAAAATTGTAAAAAAATACCTGTCTTTAAAAAAAGAGCAGTTGATTGCCATACTGACTTTACGTGTTAATCATATACGCTGACCAACATGCAGGTGTTACTTTAACACTATGCAGAGTTGGTATCGAAACAATAGTTCCTTCTCTAGAAGGAACAAAAATACTGCACAGATCGGCGCCTGGCGGAATGTCTTCCTTGAGTAGCATATTATGTGCACTAAATCTGAATCTGTGGGTCTATTAAATTGCTAACCAGAATTAAGATTACAACAACAGTAAGCTGAGCTGATAGCATTAGTATAGGTAGATAAGGTAATGTAATCGGTGGTTTAGTCACGGTTCACTCACACTCATTGTTTTTGTTATTTAACGCAGCAATTAATTTTTGAAAATAGCAAATTTCGCGAGTCTCGGTGAATTTTAAAATGTTTGGTGTTGAAATTTAATACAGTTTTCGGTCCATGTTTTGCAACAAATTGCCGCCGCCTCGACACTTTATCGATTGCGCGAAAAACAACGTATACATGCCGCGGCTGTTCTGTGATCTGATGCGCAGACTGGTTGTCCACAAGAATTTGCAAACTAATTTGCATATTTGACTGAGCTCCGCCAATGAAATGTGATTGGCTCTATTGCCTATTCTAACGAACAATGATTGGTTACACGCTGTAGCTAATTTACATATCAACTGGATTGGTCAGATTAAAACATTTGTGTCTGTCAAAAGCCAGACAGACAACGACTGGCAGGGGGGGGGGCTCAGCGAATAAAATTAAAATTGAATGAAAAATGAATGAATTTTTTACGTATAATTTCAAAGAAAGGTCGATTTAAGTCATGCATTTATATACACGTAAGTTTGTAATTTATTTTCAGGTAAAAAATAGATTTTTGTCATTATTAGCCCCATTGGCAGGAAAAAAAGACTGCCATATATTAGGCCTATGATAAGCATAGGCCTTATGGTGGCTCGTAGCATCAAGCATGTACTCTTGGTGCTACGAAATCATTCTAAATATTCCGCCTCTAGGCGGAATAAAAATAGTTTGTGCTGTTTGTCAAAGGATACTCTATAAATTCAAAGTGACATACATGCATGCATGTAATAACTGATAGAGGCTTACACGGGCCTATTTTTTCGGGCCGTGCCCCGGCCCGGCCCGTCGCCTTTCGTCGTCGGCCCGGCCCGGCCCGTTAGGACCATTTTCAGGCCCGGCCCGGGCCGGGCCGTTCAGAGTTGTCTGTCGGCCCGGCCCGGCCCGTTTTCAGAATAAAAGGTCAGTTGTCAGTAGACTCCTCATATTGCATTTTCAAATAATTTTACTCGTACCAATGGCGTACCCAGAAAAAAATGTGGGGGAACGAACATTTCTTTGTAATGGGTTAAAATGCACTTTTTACCAATTTTAACAATTAAAGCATTATACACACAAGACCACTAAAGCCACCAAGCTGCAGGCCTTAGGGGTATGGGGGCGGCAGCCCATAGAGAAAAAATTGAAGATTTTTTCAATTTTTAGACCGAATTTGGTCAACTGGAGACGTATCTGAAATTTTTCCAACAGAAAAATCAAAACAAAAGGTGGAAACGTCACACCAGTACATAGATGCAGCATTTCGTGTATACATGCAATTAGCTTTGCTGAAAAATAATAACAAGCAATATTAACCCACATAGTTGCAGGGGTCTGGGGGCGGCAGCCCCCAGCAAAATATAGAAATTTTTTGATTTTTAGGCCCAATTTGGTCAACGGGAGACCTATCGGAAATTATTTGTCCGCAAATCCAGTTGACCAAAGTCCGGCCTGTGGACCGGCCCGGTCCGTCAGCTTTCGGCCCGCGGCCCGGCTCGGCCCGTTGGCTATTGAGCCAAGCCCGGCCGGCGCGGGCCGGGCCGCGGGCCGTGATGCAGGCCTCTAATAACTGAAGTAACTAAAGTGCTCAACATTGATGCATACTCGTGCTTTGGTGCGTACTGTCATTAAAGCCGCGTCTACCTGTTCCATTGGAACAGTAATAGTTGGATCCATATGAACATAGTTTAAAATAGTTTAAGCGTCAACTTTACAAAGTGTGTCTGATATAAAAACTAGCTACTCGGAAGACGTACTTGTTTCGTACTGCGTTCGAGTTTTAAGGGTCGATTCGTACTGGCAGCTAGAATTCTGCCCGGGCCTGTCTGTAGCGGGCCGCGGCCCGGCGAGATTTTTTAGAAATGGGCCCGGCCCGTAAAATTCCGGGCTCCGGGCCGTGCGCGGCCCGCCGGGTCTAGAAATCCGCAAGCCCAGGGCCGTCTCGAGCTTCAGCAACGTATGAACAATGATATATATTGATATTTACACTGCATTGCATATATATTGATTTTTACAAATGCGCAGGCACTTATACTACACTCAGACGCAGACACAATGCATTTTCTCACTTGACAAAGTCTGTGCCGGGCCAGCCCGCGGGCTCTGGGCCGGCCCGCGGGCCCCGGGCCAATCGGTCCGCAACGGCCCGCCGTACCTGTAGCGGGCCCTGGGCCGGCCCGGAAGCGCGCTAGTCGGCCCGGCCCGGAAAATTTGCTAGTGGCCGAACTCTACTTACTGGCAGCTGTAATGTCCGCTCTGTCGTCAAAATGACGAAAAAAATATAAATTAGATTATAAATTAACTCTCGTTAACTCTTCGCCAAAATTTCTGCATTTTTAGTAGCAACGTTTCCTTCAAAAAGCATTAGGTAACGCAAGTTACTTTTGAAGCAAAAAACGTAAATTTGCACGCTGTCAGGTGTAAACGGTTGCCTTATTAACTAGTTAATTAAGTAAGCCTTGATTTTTCGGCCTTTAATTCCAAGCGGATGCGTATAAAAATATGTCTGCTCAATATAATGGAACAAAGAACGATTAAAGTTGAGTCACCACTGATTTCTAATATTTGTAAATATCCCTTATTTGCCGATTTTGCCCAATTTTCATGTTTACCTGCTGGTAATTAGCGTAATCTTCGCAAAAGCAATTATTTTGTAGTTAGTTACTGTCTGATTCAGTGATAATTAGCAATTTGTGAAATGCTAGTTTTAATAAAAACATAATTATGTCGATTTAGTCTCCAGTCGCAAGTCAATTTCTTAACCAGGTTACTCCCTCTATAACAGCTGCGTTTAACCGATTTCACGGGCCACGGTTACTGATTCTTAACGTGTGTGTATTAACAAGAGTCCATAATAGGGAAGAGTATGACACTCTTCCCTATCCTAGCTAATCGGCCCGGACGATGCTCCGGCCGAAATAGCACGTCTTGATTTCAGGGACCCACCCCTAGGATCAAGACATGTCTTGATTTCAGGGGGGGCCCCCTCAAATCCCGGAAGTGTCTTGATTTCAGGGGGGTACCCCCCCTCGTTTCAGCACACTGCCAAAGCAAATTCGGTGGTGTCTTGATTTGAGGGGGGGTACCCCCCCCCCTGGTTTCAGCACACTGCCAGCATGAACTCTGTGGTGAGCTGGTAACGTGCTGAAACGAGGGGGGGTACCCCCCCTGAAATCAAGACACTTCCGGGATTTGAGGTGGGTCCCCCCCCCTGAAATTAAGGCATGTCTTGATTCTAGGGGGGGGTACCCCCCCTGAAATCAAGACGTAAAAGGGCTATTTCGGCCGGAGCATCGTCCGGGCCAATTAGCTAGGATAGGGAAGAGTGTCATACTCTTCCCTATTGTGTACTCTTGGTATTAAGTAGTGTATAAAAATACTGTAGTAGAACTGCTAAGTTACCGCAAATAATGACAAATGTGTACCCCCTGTGTCACACACTACAATAGGGCTGGGTACGGTTACACAGAACGGAAACAAACGTGTAACCGTGTAACCGGTTACACATACGCGGTTAGTAGCCGTGTAAACGGTCAGGATTACACAAATAATTAGCGTGTACACGCGGTTAACGCGGTTAACGCGCCTTTGAAATTAACCGTGTACACAGACACAATGTACTAGATTTTAGAATCATGCCCACTACACTATGTACACGCCAAGCCTGCCCTATCTGCGGTTACACGCGTGTACCTTTAGTTAGAAGCTCTCAAAAAATAACTTTGTATTTGTGTAACAGTACCTGCCCACCCAGCTTTCTTAGACAATGACCTTAGAATGTCTATTTAGAATATTTACTTGTAGTTGTAGGTGTTAATAGTCAATCTTTTATATATTTTTAATAATTGTTTTTACTGCTCAAAAGATGAACCATAATCTAAAAATATTATTTTAGCAGATTTAATAAATTACTTAATCAGAGCTGAGTGGCAGAAACCTACGTTATTCACCTTTTTCAATAGCAATTTAGTGAAAAATAGAGGTCAATTCTTATTTGCGGAGGTAAAAGGTGGCAAAAAATAGAATCAAGATTCAAAACAACTTGTAAATTAGGCTTGAATAATTAGGACCCTTTTATTTATATATTCAAATTCAAACCTAATTTGCAACATGTTTTGAATTTTGATTTTATATTGTATTTCTGCAATGAAAACACGTTTTACCTTCACAAATTTATTTAGTAGTGAAACAAATGCATTGGAACAAACGTGTGTTTTCTCTGTTCCTTTAACAAAATGGAATCCAATCAGTTCCTAAACACATCTCGCAAACGATGCGTTCAGTTTTTCATAGCATTGTATATGTTTTTGTCCTTGTCCCTGTCCATGTGTCCTTAAGGACAAGTATGAACCGGGCTTGCAGTGCCATTAAATTAAAAGGAGCAGGCAGGTTTGCCTACGTAGTACGTACGTAATTGGTACGTGCATGTAGGTCAATGTATTGGGTAGGTGCCCACAGCCCAACAGGTCTTTAATTTTGATTCTGGAGATCTAATTCAGTGTTAGCGTTTAAAGTGTTAAAGTGCGGGGTGTGTTTTCCTAGGTCTTTACGTTGAATTGTTATCTGTCACCACGAAAATGCCTTGTTTGTATAATCATTAATGCCTTGTTTGTATAATCATTGATTCGTCTTCGCAGATGCACAAGGTTAATTCGAAAATGCAATGCAAAAGTCAAACAAAATAATTAACAAGGATTCGAAGCAGTCACCTCATGGTTACGCACCTTAACCACTCGACCAGCACTCAACACTCACCCATATAGATTCCTCAAAATTTATGCTTTGCTTTGAGTAAAACTTAATTGTACTCTATCAACAATACAGTATTGCCTGCTCTAAAGTGACAAACATACCCAGTAAAAATTGACATTTCCTCAGTAAAATTGGCTGCCGTGATTAAACTTCTCTCAATTAACTCAGAACCTTTGTAATGATATTCTGCAGTTTAGAGTGGGTATTCGAACCACCCATCTCTGGATCTGCAGACCGGCGCTCTACCATCGGGCTACTCGGCCGCTGATGGGCTGTCTTAAATCCCTTTAAGTACTCTAGGGAGCCTTTTCTTCGCATAATAGCTTATTATTGTTTCAGCAACCCCAACAGCAATTGGACTTATAGTACCGTGTTTCATTTGCATATCCTTAGCCGAAAAATCAAAGTTCCCGATTTGGTGCTGCAAAATGTTACTATTACTCTTCGCCACAGTTATTTCCGCCGCGGTTACGGCGCCTTACTATAATTTACCAGTTTACAGCGATAAAATAGAATTTGGACTTCTGTTTGATCCGTACGCTTCGGCGATTCTAGCAAATTCGCGACTAAATTTGGTACTGAAGCACAAACAGCGACTTTTACGCGACGCTATTAATCGAACTGCTAACCAGATGTTTTTGAAAAAATCGCAAGCTGATTTATTGTGATAGTTTGACTATATATTTATTTAGGTTTTTCTGAAAACTGTGAAATGTCGCTGTTTTATTAAAAAATACTTAAGTTTGCAACATGTAAAATTTTGTGATGTTTGCCACATGTGAAACTAAAGTAGTAGCGGTGTTGAGCAAAAGCAAGTGCCGAGTACTTCAGTATAAACAAGTAGGCCCCAAAAGGGGCAAGGTTCCTTCCCCGGTGTCTACCTTTCAGGTTTAAATGAATTAGTTCTTTATTCCATACTTACCGTAAGCTGCTATACCTACATCGTATCTTACTCTACTTTATAACTAGCTCATTCTAACTTAATCTAAATACGTAGTACGTACAAAAAAGTGCTGCAGGATGTTAAGCATCCCGCTGCACGAGCCATTTGGCTCAAAAGTGACACTTTTATCTGAGCTGAGCAAATCAGCTCTAAGAACAAGAAGCGATAAACACTGTTTTCTAATGGCTCTTATATACTGCTGGTGAAACATCCCGGTGCCGATTTTGAAAAAGTACATTGTTACAGCAGTGTACATCGATTATTGATTTTTCTGCATATACGCAGACAAAAATCAGCAGGCAGCTCCCAAGCTGAAAATACACGTAAAACATACTGGCTAGTCAGCCTGCTCAGTAGCGTTAAACGCTATGAGCAGTTAACTTCAAAACAATAGTTCCTTCTCTAGAAGGAACAAAAAAATAATAGAAGCCCCGGGAATCGGATCAGGGCTACTCTTGTCGACGTTGAGAATGCTAACGAAACTAGTACGCCACTGCACTCAAGTCACGTAGGCCCTATTCCCATTCACAATGGTTTCAAAGACATATATTTACAATTTGATTTAGCTGCTTAGATCAAAGTCTCATTTTACCCTAAAGACGTATTCATTATTAGATTTGTTTTCACTGTTTTCTCGATGAGGGGTATATAGGGTACCCAATACCCATTAACTAATCACCATGCATTGAATTTAATTTTCGTATATTGTTAGGTGATGCACAGAACTCGAGAATAGCAAGAGGTTTGCAAGGTTGGTGCAAACGGCCGTCGATTTCAATGTGCTGTCTAGTTTAATGAATTATAATCTAATCCGTTAAATCCAGTTGTGAATAAAGCCCCAAGATAAGATACCGGTTTCTGTGCTATATGGTTCCTTTTGAATCAGGTTTACAAGTGCCAATTATATTTCCACCATAAATGGAACCCGGTCACAAAATTATGACCCTATGACCCGGTTTCATCTCTAATTTCGGAATAGAATAATGCGAACGCGACAAAAACGAATCTACATTTTATTGCAGCAACTCGCTTCGACAAACAGCAAGTGCGAAAATACACAAATCACCAGTTTCTACAACGTCTATAGTAAAAGGCATAGAGATCTAAAAAAGCAAGAAAGCTAGAATGTTGAAATTAAAGCAGGCAGTGGTATACAATTAAGCCAAACTACATGACTGTCAATAATGACTATCGACCACCGTTAGATACTCCCAAGTCCCGACCGTATGTCCGTTCAGTCGGTAAATTTTCAAAAAAACTATTGAATCTATTTTTTGATATAAGTTTTCCGGCTGAACGAACATATACAAATTCAAGCCTCAAATCGGTTATGTTTATTTTCTTTACTGTACAGATTAATTCTTAGTCGTTAGTCATTATCAGCAAGAGTACAGAATATGTTTTTTGTGTATGCTTGCTTTTAAACCGTGCAGTTTTTTTGGCAGTGCAATTGTGTCATTTGCATGCTAGTGGTTAATATAGTGTATTGACATAACAAAAAATAACTCAATATTTTTTGCGAAACTCATATCTTTTAAAAAAATAGTATTAGTTTAATTTTCAAAAAAATCAGACATTGTATCGGTTTTAGCTCCGCTTAGTGCCACACAGTTGTCATGTGCATAATATTACCACTTAGTTTCGCAAAACTATCGACAGTACGGCATTATCGATCGGAATTAGATTTAGCAATTTAGTAGCTTAATCAGCAACACAAAAGTATAGATAAGTAAAATATAAATTTAGGACTTTTTTGTTATTGGTTTCATCATATTAGATTAACTAGATTTCTTATAACATACCAACTAAAGTTCACAAAATTCAGCTACGCTTTTAATAAACTTTTCTTGGAATATTCGGACAAAAGAAATTAAAAGTAACCAAGTTAATTTAATCTAATCGAAACAGCCTCAGTAATTTAGTATATTTGTTACATATATACTTGTGTATATACTTGTGGTGAGCCACTAGAAATTACCAAACCTAATTGCTTTATATACAACAGGTCAGTTTTAAGCGTTATCGAAAGAAGTGGGGACCGTAGCCTGGTCGAGAGAAAGATGGATCAGGCTGATATCGATCTGCAAAACTGTAAAGGTATCGATTTCTGGGGTAGTAAAGTTGGGTGTCGAGGGTGGGCAATTTGTCTTGGGCATCGAAAGCCGAGTAAAACGGTCGATATGTCGTGTACGGCCAACTGGCATAGTTAGTCGAGTAACTGTAATCCCGATCCCACCAGTATTGGGGGTAGTAGGTGGGGGAATAACGGTATTTCCAGGATCCGTAATGGCGGTAGCTGTAGGGCAGATAAAAGCTTAGCGAGCGAACTGAGGGAACCGACTCAGAACGCATGATTCCCAGGGCCGTCCCGGTACTCTGGAAAAACGCCGGGTCTCGATCCAACGGAAATCGACTGAAAGACGCCGCTCGGCGATACGAGCCGTACAATACTGGGTCGCGGGCAAGGAGAGACATTTTGGCGCAAGGGCTGAAATGAAATCAAATAAGTTCAATTATATCATACCTGTCTTGAAAAAACAGTTCAATAACTAAGTGCACGCTGCTAGATTCACAGCGTGCATTAGAATTTAGTTGTGCGCACTCGTTCATGCACTTGGCGCTTCACGTAACGGTGCGTATAAATTATTGAGTGCATTCTACATCGTGCTATAAACTGCACTAATTATACTGTATTGTAAAAATCACTAATCAATATTGATTAAGCAACGTGCGTCCTGTGAATGAGCTAGTACAAATAATCTAGTTTTGAGGCGACAAAATTTAGCGGTTTTGCACTAATTTTGTTCTTCTAAACCTGAAACTAAGGGCCTATTCCTTTGCCTGATTAAACGGACTGGACTTATTTTAGTCCGAGGTTTAGGAATGAAATATCGGACTAAAGGAGTTAACTCAGCAGCATAATTTTAATCCGAACCTTCTCCTAAACTACTACTAGACTAAACGGATTAAACATGAACGCTTGACATTAGCATGGGTAGCTAAGTCCGTTTAGTCGGTCAAAACAGCAGAGCGCATTTCAAACATTTCAAACATTTCAAGTCTGTTTAATCAGATGGCTTAGGAATGGCTGTTTTGAACTTGATTTTTAGAACTTTTTTGAACCGTTCAGTGCGATTAAAATTAATTCTTTAATCCGGTAAAGGAATAGGCCCTAAGCCTAGAACTGACTAAGCTTAGCCTGAGTCCAAAACAAAAATTCAGTCCCTAAAGCCTAGCTTATCTTCAACACATGCTCGTTCACAAGAAATAGACATTCCAGATTAAGGTCCTATTCCTTTACCGGATTAAACGGACTGGACTTATTTTAGTCAGAGGTTTAGGAATGGCAAGTCGGACTAAACGGACTAAACGAGTTAAAATAAGTCAACAGCTTAATCTTAGTTTGACCCCATTCCAAAACTACAACTGGACTAAACGGAATTAACATGCACTCTAAACATTAGCGTACTGTGAAGAACGATTCTTTTGCATTGATTTTGTTTTGGCTAAATTACTGGTAAAATTTGCTGACTTACGTTCTTTTCTCATGGCATAATTTTCGATTCAAAAACATTATTGAAATGTGATTGTGGAGGAGACCGTCTGCCGGCAAATTAGCTTTAAAAAGTGTGACTGTAGCGGCAGCACGGGGATTTGCTTTTGTTGCTCCATGTGTGCTTTACTTGCCTTTGCCTTGTATGGTGATAGTTGAACATGTCCGATAAAGTTCCAGAACTGGGTATATACACTTTGGGGACGTCGATACTTTTAAATTGTGTCTGGAACTTTGGAGATAACTATTGTAAGTTTCATTGTGCTACTGAAAGTCGTGTGAAGTCGTTGCAAAAGTCGGTCATAGTAATAAACCACATACTGGTTAGAAATTGTGTTTGTGGTTTCTTACCGGAGTGTCTTAGGTAAAAGGGTTTGACAGTACATGGTTAAGCCCGTTTAGTCCGATCAAAAAGTAGCGCGCTAAAAGTTAAGTCCGTTTAATCCTGAGGTTTTGGAATGGCATTTTTAAGCTGAATTTTTAAACCGTTTAGTCCGATTAAAATTAACACTTTAATCCGGTAAAAGGAATAGGCCCTAAGTTAGGCAGCGTAACAAGTGATTAACACTGGAACTTAATTTAAAGTCCAATGTCTTTACCGCATACTGGACTAATTCTAGTCCGCAGATTTAGAAATAGCGCTTCAACAGTGGTTTTTTTAGCCTAATTCTAACAGCCATATTTAATTGTTCTTGTCTCTATGAATTTGTCCTTAAGAGATTTCACGAAAACTTTCCAGCCAAATAAGCCAACTTTTTTGCATGAATGACGCTGGAGTCACTTGCAGATCGGATAGGTACATAAAGTTAACAGCAACGCCCGTGCCAACTCTTCACAGCAGCTGAGCGAAAATTGTTCTTGTGTGTCCTGTGTCCTCAAAGACAAAGTATGAAGCGGGTTTAGGCGGACGAAAACTTACTAATCCGGTAAAGAAATAGACCCTAGAATACTGTGAATTCGCTAATCCGACAAATTGTGTAGCTCTGCCTTGTTAATTAATTATATATTAATTAATCAATTAATTAATTATTTATTAATTGTGACTTTGCCTAATTACATTTTTAAATGTGTATGTCTGTGAGCTTATCCATAGTTATAATTAAGCCGGTTCATACTTGTCCGTGTTTGGGAGCAAATAATCCGTAAGCCAGTACAGAAAAAACGCAAGCACATGTATTTTTTACACATGTATTCTGTTCTGTGTCAAATCACAAACCAAAATCTTCCAAGAAACACTTCCTGAATGTACAGCAACCATTTGAATTTACGCTGACGCACAAAGAAACACGGATAAGTATGAACCGGGCTTATATAACGCAATTAACATCCTTGAAATTTCCCTATTATATAATAATTGTCTTATAAAGAAAAGAAATAGAAATAGAACTTCAACTTTTGTAAACTGAAATTGAATTCTGATACGACTTTTATAAAAACTCAAAATTTCATCAATTTAAGATCCAACTCGTTCTTTTATGATCAATATCGTTCACATAACATCAATAAACCCACACTATATTTCACACAATATTTACTGGCGAGCATATAAATACTGACACGAGGTGCATATAAACTATTTATTGCAACAGCAACACAATAATACAGTTGAAATGGCAATTCTGTTTCTTCACAAATTTATCGGGTTAGATTATAACTCGAGCACATATTTTGAAAAAATATTTGCTACCTACTGTGTCAAGAAAGTGAGGTTGGATTCTTACTAAACAGCATCAACATAGGAATGACCCAGGGGGGATCGAACCACCTGAATTAGAATTTGCAGACCAGCGCTCTACCATTTGAACTGGGCCAATGCTAAGCTGTCAGCAATCGCTTATGTAAAGTACCTAGCGGGTTTGTCATTCTTTACAATTCATATATCTGCTTTATCCTTCTGGTATATAGTTTCATGTCTAATTTAATACGATTTCATTTGATTGTCAATTGTCCTCATTAAGATTTCAATCTAACCCCCTAAATTAAATAAAGAAACATGCAGAAGATTTAGACACAGAAGCCGCAGCGATTAGTACACCGCAGCATTTCACTCAAAGCCAAGATCAAGAAAATCGATTCAAATCCCATCCAGATTTGTTTTTCTCAAGTTTTTCTAAACGCAAATGAAATATTAGTTTTGTTGTTACGACCCTTTTGTTGTAAAAGAAAGTTTTAAATCCAATCCAAACCGAAACTTTTTGTGCGTTTTTATCCTGATTGGTTACTTGAAACTTAACATATTTTAAAGCATTCGAATTTGAATCTACTTTCTTTCATAAAAACAAAAACAACAACAAACCGAAGAAATATTTTTTGTATCGGCAGTATTCAAATTGGCAGTAATAGAAGATACAATATGTAATTAAAACGATAACAGATAAGAAAGCCATGAACCATAATATTGAAAATTACAATGTTTCCTTGAATGGTCTTTTGCAAATGTCTTTTAAATTCAAATTTCTTCAAATGTTCAAAATGTTTATTTATAAACAATGCAAGTTCGTTGACTTTTTTACAACCAGTACGCAAAAAATTAAATACATCTGAACAGAAAGAAGCCAAACGTAAAAAACAAAATACTGAATTAAAGCTAACGCAAATGACCCCTTCACAGCTTATTCGTAAACATGTCCGTTTGTAAAATTGAGGTCATAAAGTAGCGGACAATCCAATTCATACTTGTCCGTAAGAGATTGTTAGTAAGTCAGTGCAATAAAACAATTGTGAGTACAATTACTTTTTTCAATTTTTTGGTAACGAACACGTGTAAGCGAACACGAAATGCGATATAGCCCTTTTGCCATGTGCTATATGCGCTATTTGCGCTATAACGGCTTACGGACAAACAGACACACGCTTCCTACGGACAAGTATAAACCAGGTCTTCGGCAGTAATAAGCCAACCCGCGCGTCTGAAAGCAAATGCTAGTAGGCAAGCAAAACACGCCGTAGAGCCTACGTAGCAGAACTAAGCCCGATTAAAAATGGATAAAGGGTCTATTCATAATTAAAGCCAGTCCGTACGGCTTAAAAGTATGCGTAAACGTAAAATTTAAACTAAAAATTATGCCCTAAAAAGTATGCATACTTATTTTAATTAGACATGTGAACACTGAACTTACGAAGCCTATCTATAGTACATTCGCGCAGTTACGAAAAACTCATGCTTCCTATATACTAGGCCAAACACACCGACAAAAATTACTTGCTACAGACTCCGGAGTCAAAGCGGAGTCGAAGTCACTGGAGACTGAAGTCACAGTATACGTATGGGCTATTATGTACTTTAACTCTAGAATCAGTGACTCAGACTCCATTTTGACTCCGAAGTCTGCAGCAAATAAATCTGGTCGGTACTGCATAGTTGGTAGCGTCTCTTGCTATAATTGCGCCGACTGAACGGACATACGGCTGTAAGTATGAATCGACTCTTGCTTGTTACACAAGAAACCGAAAGCAGGCTAACCCATTTTGATTCTGAAGAACTTTTCCTTCTGTAGAAAAGTTGCCACCAGGATGATAGAATAATTAAAATATCAGGAATTAAAAATATCGATTAGTTCCAAGCCAAAATGAAGGCCGATTTCTCGGTTCGATCCACAGGGCTTTCAATAAAGGAAATTTAATAATCCCGTAGTCATAGAGCATGAGCGCTCGATCGAAAGCCGGTGTGGGCCTCCATAAACATCGAGTGTAGTATTTATCATAAACAGGGTAACTTTTACGGTAGAATCGTGGATAATCAATCACTCTATACTTACGCCGCACGCCAAATGGTACGCTGCTCTGCGAATGAAAATAATAGGGGGGCCAAATAGCAGCCGAGCTACTGTAGATATCGTCTATTTCCACTTGTGGTTGTGTGGGCAACCCCCGAAAGTACCGCCAATTTCCGTAAGGTCGATACCTTTGTGGGAGATACTTGCTGACCGACAAAAGTTGCCGTTTGGTGCCCGTCAGAAACAAATCGGTGCTGGTGTGGGAATTTCGGTAACTGGAGCGACTAGCTCGATAAGCACTCGGTGCCGATGCAGAACGAGAATAGAAATGATAATTTCGAGCGATTACGACCATGTCGATTCAATTGGAGGGAAATTGAATCTAGACAGAATCTACAAATAGGAATAGAATGGATTAATAAAGCAAAAGAGTAGTAGAGCTAGAAGCAAAGTAAGAACAAGGTCAAAGTTCGGGGTTCTAAGCTTCTTAAAATTACAGAAAGGGGTTTGTAAAAGTTGAACGAAGTTTCCTACAAATAGTACGTATTATGATAGCCATAATATGACGTATAACGTCTAGCTTGACTGGAGTATAGGGCATCTGAAAATTTACGGTCCCTGTCGTAGTCTTCAGATTGGTAGAGCCAGCTGCGAAAGGGCCGGGCATACCAGCGCAGACTATTGTAGCTTGAGTCTAGACCCTGTCTGTGGTAGTATACGGTATGGTAACGGGGGTAGTAAGGCGTGAAGGTGTATAGACTGCCCGTGCTTCGATAGGGAGAGTCCATCAAGGAGTAGTAGGGTCGGGAGGTTACGAACGGCCACACGGACTGCCGGATCGAATCCGCCTTGGACCACCAGTAGGAGGGGTAGAGGTGCAAATCGGCCCGGTAGCGCCAAGTCCCGTAAGGCCGATACTGCATCGGCAAGTAGCGCTCTGAGTCGTGGGGGTAGGGCAGGGTAGAGGAGTCGTATATTCCCAGGGGGGCCGTAGGGCTTCGGGCCAGAACCATTTTTCGGATAGTGGGGGTGGAGGGGGACCGGGGCTGGCTGTGAAATCGGAACATGGTGGTAACCTCCATCCCAGCACTAGAAACAAGAGTACATTATTGTAGGTTTGAGTTTTGAATAGTTTTATTTCAAGTCGGTTGGTGGCTAAACTAGAATGACCTGTCTTTGGATGATTTTTTTCAATACTTTGGAGGAAAGTTACAGCAAGAGTCAATACGATAATGCACTCTTGCTGCTAGACATTACTGTTCATATCAGGCTGCGGTCAAGAGTACATAATAGGAAGAGTATATAATAAAGAGTACGAGTGAGAATCGTATCTTTTGTCTCAGGGTTCAGAAATTTTTGGTCAGACTTCAACCAAAGTAATATACATCAAGAATTCAAGATCAAGTATACATCTACATACCATATCACTTAATTGCGAATCAGGGGGGTACCGCCTACCGCAACTTTATGGGACCTGACGTTTTGAGTTGATGATGGACCTACTTACATAATGGTTTGTGAGGCTGCGTAACAGCAATAAACTCGAAGTAACATAATCCATATGAGACGTGTAAGGCAAAATTTCAGCCGCATATTTTTATTTTCTTCTGTATTATGCGCAAAATTGATTTAAATCTAATCCGTAAAGTCAAATTTTGGATAAGGCCCCAAGTCTGGATGTATGTAGCCCCCTCAGTTCCATACATCAATGGACGTAAGAGCACATAATAGAAAGAGTAGTATGACACTCTCCCTATTACGCCTTGGGGCCTAGTGTCGTACTCTTCCTATTATATATGTATACTATTGATAGAAGGCACTTGGTAGTTGGTATGGGGTCTGACTTGAGGGAGATGGATAACCCCCCTTATCAGTTCTGCACATCAGTAGAGACATCAGCACGAATATTTTGACTCCTTTATGTCAGTCAGTGCATGAGTGAGCACTAGTATGTAGTTGTCTGAGATTTCCCAATTGCTACAAAAATTGTAACAATTGTAAGGGTGCCTGTCATTCACACTTACAGCCGTATGTCCGTTCAGCCGGCAAATTTTCAAAATAAGCTCGCCGCTAAAAGTGTATAAGATCAGCTAGCGTAGTGATTATTCCTTAATTTTGCCCGCTGACCGGACATATGGCTGTAAGTATGAGTCGACCATAAGCTTTTAAGGGAATGACACTGCAACGGCTCTAAGAAGAGAGCCTAAAACGATTTTGTTGATCAGTTGGTGTATCTTGGAGCCAATTCCTTTACCGGATTCAACGGACTGGACATATTTTAGTCCGAGGTTTTGGAATGGCAGTCGGGTTAAACTGGCTAAACGAGTTAAAATAAGTCAGCGGCTTAATTTCAGTCTCACTCCATTCGAAAACTCCCACTGGACTAAACGGATTTAACATGCACGCTTAACATTCGAGTGGATACTTAAGTCCGTTTAGTCCGATTAAAAAGCAGCGCGCTAAAAGTTAAGTCCGTTTAATCCGGGACTTTTGGAGTGGCATTTTTCAGCATAATTTTTGAACCGTTTAGTCCGATTATAATTAACCCTTTAATCCGGTAAAGGAATAGGCCCTAAGAGTCGTTTTATACTTTTTACTTTGAGCCGTACGTTTGCTCAGCCGGCAATCCCATCGATATGATTGTTTCAGACCAGCTTGCTAGGTCATTTTTGTTCCTTCTAGAGAAGGAACTATTGTTTTGAAATTAACTGCACATAGCGTTTAACGCTACTGAGCAGGCTGCATAGCTAGTATGTTTTACGTGTATTTTCAGCTTGGGAGCTGGCTGCTGATTTTTGTCTGCGTATATGCAGAAAAATCAATAATCGATGTACACTGCTGTAACAATGTACTTTTTCAAACTCGGCACCGGGATGTTTCACCAGCAGTATATAAGAGCCATTAGAAAACACTGTTTATCGCTTCTTGTTCTTAGAGCTGATTTGCTCAGCTCAGATCAAAGTGTCACTTTTGAGCCAAATGGCTCGTGCAGCGGGATGCCTTTTTGGGATCCTGCAGCAATTTTTTGTACGTGCTACGTATTTAGATTAAGTAAGAATAGGAGCTAGTTAGTAGTTATAAAATAGAGTAAGATATATACGAAGTATAGCTTATGATAGGTATGGAATAGAGAACCTATTCATTTAAACCTGAAAGGTAGACACCGGGGAAGGAACCTTGCCCCTTTTGGGGCCTACTTGTTTTGATTCTGCCGGCTGAACGGACATACGGCTGCTGTAAAGTATAAATTGACTCAACCTTAACCGTGGAATGTATACAGGCTGTCTTCGCTAAGCGCGGTCTAAGGGCAACTCAAATCTGTTTATTAAGGTATTAGTTACGTTTTCGCAGCTTTTTTCAAAGTTCTATTTTGTAGCAATTACTAAATCAATTTACAAGCGGTTTTTTGCATATTATTGACCCGCTTATTTTTTACAAAATTACAATTTTTCAACAGTCGATGTTACTCATAGTGTGCACGCTAACTATTTTGGTGAAGCTTAGCAGCTCAAATTTTTGCATTTTTTCTCGTATTTCGTTATTTCGTCACTGTGGTAAAAATATTCCGCATACAGTCACCAAAGGCACGTTGATGTGTTATGAAAGTGCTGGTATGCTTAACTAAACGTAATAATTTAGCATATATATTTTTACAATGAGCAAAAGTTCGCCTCAAATTTTGCTAAAAAGTCATGAAACGAGGTTTTAAGGACTTTGGTAGGCTGTAACTAAAAAAATAATCAATCTTTTCGCTCAATTCGAAAAAGGTTTAGGGCAAATTTATTCCGCTACTGTCAAGTATGCTTTCTTTGCATTCTTATGAACTGAACAGGGTATTTGTTATTTCAGCTGAAATCACTCATTGTGCTCAGAAAAATTTTAAAGAAAAAAAGACGGATTATTCAAAATTTTTTAACTAACTTTTTTTAATAGGGCCTCATTGGGGCCAGCTAATATTACATTAAGCACAGTTTGCCCGTACCCGTTGAAAAAATGGCGGGCAATAGATTAAAAAATGACGTCTCAGGAGACTGAAGCAAATTTGCAATTTTTGAAGGGGTTTATTAACACTGCCAATGCTCGTGGCTGCTGTGACATATACTAACCAAATTTTGCGGGTATAATAAATGCATAAGGGACTATATCTATGTAAATTATGGTGCCAAGTGATTATTGGTATTTTGTGATATTGGCATGAGAAGTCAGAACTGAGGTAAAAAAACTTCAAAGTTACAGATCGCCTAGAACGACTAGCAGAAATATGTGATATTTTAGCTAAAAATATTCTTAAAATAAAATGGGTTAGACCTTTCTTGAATGGCGTGTTTGAGTAGTGTAAGAGCCACAAAAATTTGCATACAATTTTGTAAGTCCTCAAAAAATACACAAAAAATCCAATTTTTGAGCTATAAACTAGCCGTAAAAATTGAATCAATGTCAAAATTCGCTGAAACATTGTTATTTGCATTCGCGATGTTCTTGCCAAATTTTATTATGTTCGATCAAGTAACTTTTGAATTATTGCAAAAACTTCGAAAACGTAACTACCACCTTAAGAGTAGAATTTTTTGTTACTATGTTCTAAATTGCTCAAATAGAACGTCTTAGACTGGCTTTATGTACTTCCCCTAAGCGTTTAAAAAATCCTGTTACAACTAAATATTCGTATCAATTGCTGTAAAGCCACAAATAACTCAACACAGTAAAAACTCATAGCAATCAAAGCAAGAGCCGACTGCAAAATATTTATTGATTAATAAGCCATCGAATTTTAACAATCTACAATACAAACGTTAAATACAATAATCTAACCAATAATTAATAAGTAATGCATGCGTCAAAAACTACTATATATTGACTATTTCTGCATGCTTCACTATGATGCAAAAAAAGCAATTTCAAGCCATTTCTTGTGTCACAATGAGAATTAGAGGGCATTTTATCCAGTTAATATAATTTATGAAAAGATTTTTAATTTAATTTTTTAATTTTATTATTTTTCAACAGTCCATGGTGACACAGGCTTATGCATGGTCAATTCATGCTTTTTTGAAGAAAATGGGAAACCGAGTCCGGCAAAAAACTTGAACGTACATAATGTAACTTTTTGGTAAAAAGTTAACTATATTGACGTAATTTGGTGTAGTTTTGCGAACTGAACGGACATTCAGTATGAATCGACCACAAAGACTATATACAATTGATGGGCAAATTGCTTACTAACAGACATTTTAGTAAATTGAAAAAATAATTAAATTTTAAATTTTAGAAATGACTAATAGTAACTCACCCATCTACACGATATGATAATGGATTTGAAATTATTCATAAAACAATCAAGTTGCTGCGTAAAATCTTGACCCATGTAATCTTATTACCAACTTGACGATTTTATGAATAATCCACAAAAAAACGCAATATATTGGGTTGGTAAGGCACATAGTTTGGTCATAAATGAAGTTAGTTATTAAACTAGATTTGGGGCCAATTTTTAAATTGAATTTAAACGGATTAGATTAAAATTTATATGATTAATTTAATATGTCGAAATCGAGTTAAATTTGCAATTATTTTAGCAGTATCTGCTGTATGGCAAATAAAATATGTTTGGATTCATAACCGACGTCATGAGTTCTTGGCAAAACAAATTTTAATCTAATCTATCTAATCTGTTTAATCCCTCAATAGTAGAGCAGGATCGGGTCGAGTCGATTGTACATAGATCGAAGCAGTGAATTAGCCCAGACCGAAAATCCCAGGTCGTTATCTCGGAGTCCCATGTAATACCAAGAATAAGGCCGCCACCACCACTTGTAATTATGGATCCCCTGGAAAGCGGTCTGATAGTCCTTGTCCGTGTAGGAATAGTTATATAGGGGTCGGTTACGGGGGTAGTAGAAGAACTTGGACCCGTCTCGCCAAAACGTACGGGTGGGGGGGTCCGCCCTTCGAGGGGGTAGGGTGCTACGCGACCCCCAGTATTGGTAGTAGTAGGGCCAGAAAGAACTCGTACCTGGGGGACGCTCCCAGGAATAAAAGGGGTACCGCTCCCAGTTCAGGTTGGTGTACGTACGCCAATAGCCGTAGAGGCGGTACTGGCTGGGTATAAAAGCGTCCATGGCTGCCATGGTTGGCATTCTTGTTTCAGGTCTGACGGAGACGGTCGATGGATAGACTCGCTGCGCCGCTTCCAAATGGGGAAGCGATAGACAACGCCGTGTGGGATAGAAATAAAGATTATGGGACATATTCAGGTTAGCAATTAATTAATAATTGTTAAGCTAAAGCAAAAAAACGAAAATACAAACAAGAAACAGAAATTGTAGCTTTTTTGGTGTCAAAAAAATATTCTCACGAGCTAAAAGAAAGTTTGTTTAAATTACTTTTCGGGAAAGAGAAACAAGAACTTTTCCTTTACTTTGTCAAATAATTTGTCGAACCTTTTCCTTTTTGTCTTTTAATTATTTGCCGATTTAACCTTACTTTTTTGAGGTATATATACAATATGCTACTTTTTACTAAACTATCAAAAACGCGTAACAGAGCTAAACAAATGTAGTGACATTTTATTTTTAATTTATTATTTATAGGTACACTGTACATTTATACAAACTTAAAATTTTTAAAAATTAGTCATAGCCAAAATTTTATTTTTTCTGTTATTTTTGGCAAAAAACTTAGTATTAGAATACGAACATAAACTGACACTATGAATAAAATAAGAGTCCACTTGTTCCAAACCAAATTTCTAATGTAAAAAGCTTCTTGAAAAACTTTGACTTAAACTTTCGCTTGAATACGGCAAGAAAACTTTTTGTTTCGAAGAATTGGGACCCTTACTTTGTTTATTTCAAAACTAATGACTAACGGCCAATAAATTTCACCAATTCTTTATAATGAGTTTTAAAACATCCACAAAAACCTGAAATAAGTAACATTATATATATGTTGAAAAAATGCATATTGCTATTTTACAATTATTTCGTAAAAAACTGTTTTTTGGAGAAAACTATTCCTAGGCGTTAGTCATTAGTTTCTGTGTGACTAAACTGTGACTAAATTGCAACTGTGACGCACTAATACCCGTTAGAAGCTGGCGGCAGCTACAAGTATCAATACCAATAATGGGCCATATAATGAACAATTTAGGTGGATAATTTACAGTATCAGTGATTTCTTGTCAGCGTTTGCTGTATTATCACAAGCATAAAAAATGAAACATTGTTTTGAAAAATGAGCAAAAAAATATTCTTTGTAGATGTAAAAATATCATTCTTTTGTTCTATAAATAATTTTGTCCATGAAAATTTCATAAAATCATCACAATATCAGACGCAGTAAAAAATAACATAAAAAACATAAAAAATGATTTCAACAAAATTTGAAAAAATTTTTGCGATAAAATACGCATCTAATTCTGACGATTTGGATGAATGTGATTTCCATGATTATAGCAAATACCTTTGCGCAATATTACGATCTTATATTACAGCTTTGGTAAGCAATTACGATAATTCTACTGCGATGCAAATTACAGTATACCACGCAGTTGCTAGCCCGTAAGCAGTAGTTTTTTTAGAAGGTATTATCCCACCGGAGAAATACAAAATAATGAGTAAATTTCACTTTATGGCTCGATTCATACTTACAGTCGTATGTCTGTTCATCCCGTAAAATTACGAAACAATCACGCCACAATCTGATCTTATACACCATTCGTGGGGTGATTAATATCACTGGCTATATAGCTTTTTTGTTTCATATTTCTCCGGGGTGGGGGGGGGGGATCAGGGGTAAAACAGTCCGCAAGTATTTCAGTATAAATACCAATATCTGGACGACCCCACAGGCCAATATAGACTCGACCGTAGCCAGTATTTATCAAGAGCACTGTAGGTTATCGATCGACCGGCGTACAACGACAGGGCTCGATCATACTCGTAGGTTTTCCAATAGTACCAAGAGTAGGGGCGGGCCCAAGTACGGTAGGAGTACAGGTCGGCCAAGCTACGCCAATAGGGATAGTCCCAATAGCCGTAACGATACAGCGATCGATACCGCGGGTAGTAGTAGTAGTCGTAGGCCCAGCTAGAACGGTATGGCCAGTCGAGAAGATCGTAGTAACTGTAATGACGCGGACTGTAGTAGTAGGCGTAGTAGGGTTTGTAAGAATAGACGGACGGCCACCGGTCCCACGCGTAGTAAGGCCAAGGATCCCAATCGTAGTGACGCCGGTAGTAGCCGTATGGGCGGTAGCTGGCCGGTAGATAGTAGTCGACATTGCGAAGGTAGGGGGTGGAGAGCGTACGATGCAGGGAAGGACTACGGTAGACGGAGCTAGTTCCGACCGGGAAGGAGGGAAGAGACGCAGCCCGACGCGCACCGTAATAGTAATAGTCACGCGGGACCAGAGACATGACGTCTGCAACACAACAATGACACTTTTGGATCCGGGCGACAAAATTCGGACTAAAGTTTTTGTATCCTAGCGACAAAATTCGGACTACAACTTTTGTGTCTTGGAAAAACAATTTGGACTTGAATTTTTGTATCCTGGCGACAACACTCCGACAAAATTCGGACTTAAATTTTTGTATCCTGGCGACAAAAGTCGGACTTAAGTTTTTGTATCTTAGCGACTATTAGCGAAATGTGGACTAAAAGTTGATCTTGAGATTTTACAGTTTTTTTAAAGCCTGAATGTTGTCATTTTAAAAAACTTTTTAAAGAACTTTAAAAAAAACCGTTTGAGATGACACAATAGGAAAAAGCAAAACAATTAATAATAAACATGTCACTTTTTAAATTAAGTATAAGTCACACACAAGTCAAAAATATTCACAGGTGAACAAAAATAAGCAAGACAAAAGTTTCGTTCGACAAATTTGGACAGGTTTTATTTGCAAACATTTCCAGCAGAAAAAAGAACCAATACAGAATTATTCTACAAAAATCGATACCAAATTTCACACAAATAAGCCCATAACCAAATTTAGCAGTCGATTCAAATCTGAGTCAAGGGTTTCATCTCTAATATCCATAAAGCACACGCGGAGAGGTTGTTCCTTGAACAACCGGGTCGGGATTATAGAACCATCGGTATTTATACAGATCGTAGTAGGATCGCCATTTAGGGGAGTCGAGAAAAGCGTGACCGTACAGGTATCGATATCTGGGATACTGGTACAGCGGGGGACTGTAGTAAAGCTGCGCACGGTAGGGCGAGTCGAGCCAAGAATAGTGTCGCGCCGGGTAGTAGCTGTAATGGTAGGGCCATCGGAGCTGGGAGCTCATAGGGTGGGAGTCCCACCAATGGTACGGTTCCCACTGGGTTTCCAGGGGCTTCCGGAACTGGCGCCAGGACCCATAGGGACGGTAGACTCCGGGAAGATAATAGTTGACGTCCCGGATTACTGGGAGCGAGCTGGTACGGTGGATTCCAAGGGGACAGCTGGAGCTAGATCTGGGATAGGGGGACGGCCCGGGTCCCACGGATAACCCAGCCACAGAGGCTGAGCGCTTGGTGTTGTAGAAGTAGAAACCACGAGAGGCGCCGCTCATTTTGGGATTAAAAGCGGATTAAACGGATTTATAGACGATCAGTAATAATAGTCTGGAACAAAATAATAAGACAAAAATCAAATCTACGCACTAATAAGATATAAATATATACCACAAAATGATAACTGTATCGAACTGCTACAGACTTTTTGCTTTGGTTTTTGAATTTGAAATACAATACTCGTTCTAACTAGATTAACTCGACCGAAATGAAGAGTGCATTAACTTTATATAGCATCAGGAGTAAGTAGGGTTTTGATGTCTTAATAATAATTTTCATATTTGTCTTTTATGCAAAATAAATCGAAAACGATCAAAATTGTCAAAAAACACCTACAAATTAACATACTAAATTCGATTTAAGCTTTTATTAAATCAATGCACGACAAAACAAAGTAGTCGAATAGGTAGGTTTACACTGCAATTCACTATAAAAGATATAATTATTAAGATAGCGCACACAAGTCACAAACTATACATAATACAATATAATTCTATTAACCGTTATATGTAGGAAACCGTGAATTTTTTAGTTACTTAGGGCCTATTCCTTTACCCGATTGGACTGGAATTATTTTAATCCGAGGTTTTGGAATGACAAATCGGACTAAACGGACTAAACGAGTTAAAATAAGTCTGCGGCTTAGTTTTATTCCAAACCCATTCCTGAACTACTACTGGACTAAACGGATTTAACATGCACGCTCAACATTCGCGTGCATAGTCAAGTCCGTTTAGTCCGATTAAAAACCAGCGCGCTAAAAGTCAAGTCCGTTTAATCCGAAGGTTTTGGAATAGCATTTTTCAGCATAATTTTTAATCTGTTTAGTCCAATTATAATTAACCCTTTAATCCGGTAAAGGAATTGGCCCTAAGTGAATATATTGGATTAGAAAAAGATGTGGTTGAGATGAATAAGTAAAATACATAGCTGAATCAAAACTACTGATTCAGAAAATCATAGTTTATTTAAGGACATAAAGATAGGAATAAGGATACATTTGGTCAACTGCTGAGAAAAAATTGGGTAATTTATGCATACAATTTGGTATGCAGGAAAGTCAAAACATCGGGGAAATTTTTTGGAACTGCTTAGAAATAAAACTTCATTTGTTAATGACGACTAGGTATAAACCGGGGTCAAATTAAATAACATGGTAATAATGGAGCAAAAAAAATATAAGTAATAAATTGAATAATGAGTTACAAATAGGTATTCGTTCCAGGTACAAGTATAAAAAATGCTAATTACTGTTTAGTATTCAACAATAGTTAACATTACATAATTTTTAAAAACTTTGAAACATTAAAAGTAGCAACTGCGATGATAACTTATCAAGTACATATATACCTATTAAGTCGTGTCCAACAAGAATTTTATGGGAAACTGCCGTCAACTTTGAAAATGTTTGATTAAAACATTAACTGCTTTTAAAATGTCCACAATAAAAAAGAAAATTAATTAGCACATTCTTTATATTATTTATATATTGAACAGTTTTCGTAGAATTGTTTGCGGTCGAAAAACTGACAGTAGAAATTACATAAGTTCAGTGTAGTTTGCAGTATATATTTTTTACAGTAGTTGAGTAAATTTATACAAAAAGTATACAAATCTTGTATAAACTTTGTGAATTTATACAAAGTTTATACAAATTTATATGCAATTATATATATATATTCTAGATCAATTTCTAAAATGCATTGAGCGATCTTGATTTATTTAATTTGGAAAACTTATTCTTACGTTTAGGTTAGAGAAATTTAGTATCCATTCATAAATCAGCTCATAATTTCAAAGCTGAAACTACTAAATCTTATTTTTTGTAAATTTTGTCTTTAAATATTCTAGTCTTATTTTATTCTTTTTCGTATTCATATTCATAAGCCCTTTTTTCATGTCAAGCTATTTTTCACAAATAACAGAAACCTCTCCTATTCCCAAAAAACTATTTGCAACTGAATATTATCATATCGCACAAACGCGACAATCTATTCTCCAGTTATTCCTATTTAGCCGCAAGCCATCGGGTTAATCGGCTTAATACAGATAATCCCAGTAACGTCCATGATTAAGCAAATTAATGTGATAGTGTGGTTTGAGCCAATATCGATTGAAAACGTCGAAGCCAACTTGACCCGATTTGTACAGGAACAAGGCACGGTCTACCGCTCTTGTGGTGTGCCAGTAGGAGCTGTAAGGACTGATGGTCCATTTATAGCCGAAAAGTTCGTCATAATTCCGCCAGTAGGGGGGGTCTAGGTACCCGTACAATCTTCTGCGTCTGGGGAAATGGTGTCCAGAGTACAAGTTATAGCCCAGATAGTGATACAGCGAACTGAGCCAAGTTTGCGAGTAATACTTGTAGCCCGGCTTGTGGTAGTAGTAGTAGGGCCAAATTGAGGAACTGTAGGGGTATCTTTGGTCCCAATCGGGTCGGGTCCAATATAGGGGGTCCATTTCCAAGTTATAGTAATATCTACGATGACTTTTCCAGCTGCCATACGGTCGATATTTGTCGGGAAGAAAATAGTCCATATTTCGGATAGATGGGAGACTTTGAGAGTGGGCTATCCCAATGGAATAACTTCGTCTCCGTGGGATTAGTAGCTGACTTGAGCTCTGGGTTAGTGGGAAAGCCGGAACCGAACCTGCCCGGAACGGAGGAGCGGCGTAATAGAGGCCCAAGGACATTTTCTGCAACAGATATATACAGTATCCCACAGCTGAGCTATCCCAGATTTTGGCTATCCCAGATTTAGGATATTCCAGATTTCAGCTGTCCCAGATTTCAGCTTTACAGAGATTTGCGTGCTGGAGAAATCCCAGATTAGGGAATCCCAGATTACCGACAGTTCCTGCTGTCCCATATTTCAGCCATCCCACCTCGCTTTTGTGACGCACCGGGCCTGTATCACGTTTAACTTAGTCAAGAGTGGGGGAATTCCAGAAATTGCAAATAATAAGAAACGCAAATGATATACCCACAGTAAGGACATATCGACCGACAGGAAGAAGCACAGAAATAGTTGTAACCAAATTTTTGAGTCCAAACGTTTGCTTTTTAATAACTAATAGGTATTTAATTTGAAAAAACTAAGAAACATTAGAAAAACCTTTGCTAATATGCTTTTTTCTTGTACTTTTTTAAATCTGAATGTCCAAACAGATTTTTTTGAAGTTTGTCTATAGCACAACACTGCTTTTACACTGTTTACTGTAAAATCTTAAAACGGTGCTCGTAGCGCTAATGACATAACATAACATAACTTTGAATTGGTTTTGTCGCGAAACTCAAGACATTGCGCGCACACTGCAAAGTTTGCAGAACGCATCTTTAAGACTGCTGCGACGTTTTAAGTAATATTAGTTTGTGCTTCAACTGCGCTTTTCAAAGTTTTTTAAACAAAGCACGTGAAAAACAACAGCACGTCAAAAAACACCAAAAAATGTTCTGTTCGGCGCAAAAAACTCCACCGCTAGGTATTTAATTCAAACCTACAGTAGTTTTTATTGCTATGTGATCGCGTTTATTAAAACTTGAATCGATTTCTTGTTAATTTATACACAAGTGATTATAGATATTTATAGATTTATAGCCCATAGATTTATTAATAGTTTAATAAAACTTGCTTTGGCGAATCCTTCTTATTGATATTAATTTCTAGTAATAATAATAATAATAATGTTATCCATTAATTGTTTAAAAAACTGAAACTGTTAGCTTTATCTTTCTGGTGGAAAATCGATAAAAAATTTGAACCAAGATTGGATTGGAACCATAAAGCCATGTATTTAGTTCTATAAAAGCGAATGATTAATCAAGATCAATATTTGACTGTTTAGATGTTAAACTGACGTAATCAATATAATAAATACAATTTGGTAATTACTAAGTAATTAAGTTAGTTAGTTATCAAGTTAGTTAGCAAAAAAATTTCTCTTGACATACCTGCGTGTGATTGATTTTATACCGATCGTAAGTTATTTCGCAAAGGCAACGCTAAATAACGCAGGCGAGAATTGCTACTCGTTTCAGAAGATGGGTAAAATCTCAGCTAAAAGTGACTGCGCATTGCTGTTTGTGCGTTTTTGGGTGGAAAAAAGTTGAAACCTGAATTTTCGAGTGAATAGGCAAAAGTTAAAGTATGATGAATTAACCGCGGCTGTCTATCGGTGAGGTAGTAAAAAATAAAATAGAATAAGATTAAAATTTTGGCAAAAACACCAAAAATTTAACCAATTAAGGCAAAATACACTAGTTGGGTCCGGAAACGTAGCTTTAAAACTTTCAGCTAACTTGTGCGACTTTTAGATTCGCAACTGCCGAAAGTTTTAAGCTGTTTTCGTAGCTTAGTCATTTTTACAGCCTGCGAAGCGAGTTAGCTAAAGTTGCCCTAAAAGGTTGCAAACTCTCGAAAACGGCGGTTTGCATTGCGTACGTAAAAAAATTTGCGCAAAACTGGATTTTGTAGGTTAGTCCAGGAAAACGTAAAAAACAAAACGGTACTTGAGATGGGACTAGACTGATTTTTTTGTAAAAAACGTAGCGCCTGCTGTTTCAGATTTCAACAAGTTTAGACGTTAGATTTTTTTAATTTTTTCAAGTATATGCGTCTTTATAAGATGGATTATATCCCATAATTATCTTTAGTATACTGTAACTCATACGTCATAGGGGCTGCATAAACCTAAGTGTCAAGAAAAAAAGGAACCTTGCTAGATCTGCAGTGGACCGACCCAAAGGAGATTTGAACCGCCCGTCTCTGAATCCGCAGACCAGCGCTCTGCCATGTCAGCTATTAAGCAAAATCGGAGCTGTGATTAAACCTCAAGTACATAACGGCTTGTCATTTCTTGACAGCAGTAACTGGTGAACTTTTACGACTTGCTTCGGCTTTGGTCCACTTTTCGCGACAAAGTCGTCCTCTGTTTGAAAAAAAACTCGCCTTGCATTGCTTTCGCAATCTTTTATTTGAGACGGATATAAGGGCAACAGTTACTAAAGGTAGCAGTTTTTTCCACATTTTTGTTTCATACAGTAGCTAGCTTAAATAAATTCCGACAAGAGGTACATAGGTACTCAAATATGCGTCGTATGTACCAACCCAGTGGCAAGCAAGAATACGTACAAAATTATAGCACTTTTGTAACTCCTAATCGAAAGGCAAACATGCTGCAACAGTGCACAATTATTATTTCCCAAAATGTAAGTTGCACGGTTTGCCCCGTTGAAAAAACCGAGCTTTATCTAAAATAACTATTTTTTCACAATTACGTTTAGCCCGCCGTTGATAAAATATAATTAAAATATCTCTTTTTGCTTAAGTCTCTTGTTTACCTGCATAATCAGTCATAACTTGTTCTCTTAAATCTGAAGAAGTACGGTAGTTATTTAGCAGTACTAACTTTAATTAATTATATACCTATTTCACACCATGTGAGGCTTAATATTTGCGGGGTTAAATCCTTGTTTGGCCAACACACTGTTTGATCCCTTTCTTAGAAGCAGAAACGGTTTTAATTTAAATCCAGAGGGACCCTTAAGGGCTTCTGGTGTTTGATACCAAACTAAGCTTCTGAACTAGGCCCTTGGCTGTTTTATTTGCGTAGATTACGAAGTTGTTTTTCAGTTTTTGAGCTCAGAGCTAGCAAACAACAACTTGGTTCAACATTGCTTTTTGAAGATCTTTTGTCAGAAGACGGTTTTTGGCCTTTCATTGATGCTGACGATTTGCTCTTGTAATGAAAGTAACGTTGGAATTATAGGCAATAAAGGAAAACAGTTGAAACAATTTTTATTAAGTAAAGCCAAGGTTTTCGTTTAAGTTAAATTACAATCGATTAGGGTGTTTTAAGTAAGGTTATAGTTAAAGTAAGAGTAAGACCACTCTATAACTTTTTTGAAGTTAAAATTAAAGTTAAAGTATGACCTATAAATTTTTTGAAGTTACGGTTAAAGTATGACCCCCAACTTTTATATTTTAGTTAAAGTTCATGTTGTCTTACTACATAGGGAGTTTATATCAGGTTGTTTCCTGAATTAAAATTTCACGTTGCCTCTATTTTTTCAGACGTACTACAAAAGTTCTGTGGTAACATTTTTACCGATAGTTTCGACTAGATAATTGTTAAAACAACTTTCTTATCACAGTAACGAACAAAATTACTTGCTGGGACTCCGAAGTCAAAACGGGGTCAAACTTTGATTTCGGAGTCAAAGTATATACAGCTATGTCATTATTTAAAGACAATTTTCTTTTCTTGTCTTGGAAAATTTCTTTCTTTTTATTTTCTTTCTTTGTCAATTTCTTGCAATTTCTTTCTTTTTATTTTTCTTGGTGAAAAACGTCGGATTTCTTGGAAGACTAATGATTGATGAAACCTAGTGGATAAGTTTTGAAGTACATACTATAGTTTGCGCGTGTACGTCTAAGCTAGTATTCGCGGTTTGAGGTCAATAAAGGTTAAAAAGTCACATATGTTGATTCGATGCTAGGCATGCAGCCGCACTAACAGCTTTCCAGACAACTAATCTATCAAGTTACGTAAGGTTTGGCAGCTGGAAACTGGGCTGTCTAAAATTTCTATCAGTTTCTTTCTTTTTATTTTTCTTGTGGAAGAAGAATTTATAAATTTCTTTCTTTTTCTTTTTCTTCAAGAAATTGCAAGACTTCTTTTTCTTGTCTTTTTCTTGTCTTTAAATAATGACTTAGCTGTATAGCGAGTAGCAAGTAAATTATAGCATGTCAGTACAGTAGCTGAGTGATGATGGTCATTGCGTAATTCTACTCCTTTTGAGGATCAAGAATATAATTTTTTGGGGCTATCTCTTAAATTTTTGAGCAACAAGCAAAACATGACGTGAAGCTTTTTTGTCATCAAAATCTAGAATGACATTTTTGTTAAACGAGTTACATCACATGTCCTTTTATCTATTAAATTTGTGTATGCATTATAATCCAACTATTCCGACCCAATTAATAGCTGTAGAAATTGATCGTGTACAGGGATAGTGATTTAGCCATTAGTATTGCCATTAGTATTGCCACAAGTTTTCTTGCAACAAATTGGGGTAGGTATATATGTTGTAAATGAGAAATAGGGCCTATGAGACTCGGGGGCTGTGGTGTAGTGGTTAGCATGCTTGACTTCGAAGCAGGCGGCCCGGGTTCGATTCCCGGCGCCTCCATTTCTTTCATTCTTTCTAAATTGGGGCATCATCTTTCTTACAACATATATAGTCAAAATCTTATACCAGGTCAGACCCACTTATTGACTTATGTATATAGAAAATAGGATACGTATACTTTTTTATGAAACCTGGCCTTTACGCAACAAATGCGGTGCCAATTTGTGAAATGGTAATTCTTGGTGGCATTTACACTCTTACAAGTTACAACTCATTAATAAATTACATGAAAGCTCAATGTAATGCTGCAATGTAAGTTCAAATAGAACTTTTATCAAAATCCATTATTATGACTGGCTCTTTTTTATTTCCTGGTTAATATTATTATAATCGGCTCTTTTATATTTCCTGGTTCATATATGTACATATTGTCAGTTTTAGGTTGTCGGTATTTTTTTTACGTCGTTGTCGGAATTTTTACATGTTGTCAGATACTGCTACAATCAATATCGATTACCTATGGCGTTTAAATGCTAAACGTGACGATTAACGAAAATACAAATTTTTCAAAGATTTTTAATTTTTCTTGATTTTTAAGTAAAACAGGATACCTTTAGGCAATTTAATTAATAAAATGAAAACTACAAGGCTAGGTTAATAATTTAATGTCTAGAGAGAATTTTGTAAATTTAGATTATTGTTTACTTATCGCAAAAATATTTTACTGAACTTTCACATAAATCCCCAGCGATTTAATTAAAACTAATGGAGCTTTTTTCAACCCAATCTTAAATAAACTGGTTTTTCTCAAGTATTTGAAGCTGCGAACCTGTACCAATAGTCTTAGTTTTATTAGTTTTATTAGCTAATGACAACTATAGGTTGAGTAATACTATTAAAATGCTCTTTTTTGCTCTAAACCAATAAAGTTGTCTACGAGTCGATACTTTTAAGTGAATAGAATGTGCATCCAGTTTTATTTTTTAGCTTTAATTTTTTTTGTAACAAAAATCGACCGTTTGTTGTTTGTCAAGTCAACCGGCAAAATTATATAAAAAAATTATGCTAATAAAATCATATTTGCTAATTAATAAAGACTAAAGAAGATTAATAAGTTGAATTAAACCTTCATCAGCGTACAGTTCGTTATCGAATAAGGATTACACCACTCGACCTACTTTATGTAGGAATATTAATGTAATACTTGCATTTGTTACAATTGTGTCGTCTTTAAATATAGTTTCCACCTCAACATACACATATATAATTTACTTTTTACCTGAAATGTTACATATTTTCCTTTTTTACCTCAAAATATACAGGAAAACACTAAAACTTCGGGCTACAAAAAATTAATTTGTAATCCAAAAAACGGACTGTAAGCTCCTCTGGTGTTGGCGTAGCTTTGTCAAAATGTCTTGGGCGCGAAAGTCGGAAATAATATCTTAATTAACTCTCAAATTAGCATTTGGTGTCCCAAAGCAGGTCATTTTTGTTTATCAATGTATGTATACTTTACACTAGATTTTACCTAGTTTTTTTCTACAATCTGTGTAATATATATGCAAAATATTGTTAAGGTCTCCGTGAAAAACTTTTTTAACGGCGAACATTTTCACTTTAATTTGCATTTCACGTCATTTTGCTTCGATAAATCGGGCCCAAATCAGAGTAACATACTGACTGTACAAGACTTCTTTTGTTTTTAGCCCCACCAAAGTTCCCGCCCGACGCCTTTGCGAATGCTGTTTCTTTAATCATCCATTACGATGAAATTGACCTCGCTATGTCTACTTCTATCTATTTTGACTGTCCTCAAAGTCAAGTCCTCCGAATCGCAGCAAACCACTGTCCTGAATTTCGGAATAAGTTCGATCCCAGACGTTTTCAAATCCATCAGCACCCAAAAGCACCAACATTTGGCTCCGAATTTTCGCAAACTCCGAAAAACACTCAATCGCGCTGCTATGCGATATATCGCCAAGAATTTAGTCGGACAAAAACTTCGCTGCAAGGACAAAAGTACGACTGCAAATTCGGAGCCGGCTTATGTTTATTATTATATGAAAGGAATTCGTGTGGCAAAACTTGTTCCGAATAACGGCGATTGTTAGTGTTGAGCTTATTCTTGTCTGAAGAATTGGTAATAAAAATATGTCATAATCAATAAATCTGTGAGTAAACAGATATTTTGCCTGAATAAAAATGATTGGTAATAAAAATATGTCGAAAAAATTTTTTGTGCCTGTTCCAGAAATATGTAATAAAATTGCGTTAAATCTGGTAGACTCAGCTGAAACCGATTTAAGCATGGTTTGTTTTTTCTGTTGGGCCACAGCCCAACAGGTCTTTAGTTTTGATTTTGGTATCTTAACACACTGCTAGCGTTAAAGTGTCAATGTGCGGAGTGTGTTTTACACATCTTTTTTACGCGGCGGCCTCAGCCGCCGCGTATATACTATATTACAGCGACTCTGTTTATCACATATCTTCTGCTACTGTGTATAATTGTATGTGAAAAGTTGGTAGGTACGAAAAATACATTAAATGTGTGTGCGTGTCTGTTGTTGGTGTGTGTTAACGCGAGCTGCTTTCACGCTATGATTTTGTTACGCGCGTACAGTAGGCTATACACAAAAGCACACGGATTCAGCAGACGCATATCATCACAGCACAGATGGCACAGCGCTCATCACACATGGAGATGGCAGATGCCTGCTGGCAAGTTTGCATACAGTGACAGTAGTATAACGAAACCTGTCACAACAGTGTTTCCTAGATCCTTTATCAGCACGAAAGAACTTGAACATTGTGTCATCTTTGCAGAAACCATTGGAAAAAAACTAGGTGGTGGCAAAAGGATTCAAAACAGCAAGTCTTTCGCTGTGAACTATTATCGCAGCTGATTCTGGATTGGCACAAAATCCAGATGCGGTTTCTAATCCGCCGTTTAAACTAAACTTTTAGTGTGTTATTAACTGGATACTCAGTTTTTATATTACAGTTGTCAGTTTTCATCTTACATTTGAAACTCAACTTAAAACCAGAATGCAACGAAAATATGTAGTAGTTTAACCTGCTTACCTGACGTGAGTTTTGCTTTAAAAACTTTGCTGCCGCCGCGTTTTATATTCGAAGAATATCCTCAGTACGCAAAGAATGTCTCCACGGAATCGAAGTATCGAAAATTAGTTTAACCTTACTCGCAAAACGTGCTTGTTTTATCTCATCTTCGCATCTTTCACAATGATAATTCCTTGTAATTCAATAACTTGCTGCTTTTGTGGTTCTCTTCAGAAGGTAAAGCGAAAATGCAAAAACTTTGACAAAAAGTCATCCACTAGGAATCGACGATCTCACCTCACGGTTGCGGACCAACCAAACTAACCACTCGGCTACAAAGATCCGTGAATACCTGTCTGATGCTTCACAGTAATAATCGTAGGCAGTTCAATTTGAAATCGACAGTACAGTATTATTACTTGCTTCCAAAGTAGAACAACAGCTACAGATTACAGAGAAACTTAAATTTACGAATAAACATGGAAGTTCAGTATGATTATTCTTCATTTAATAGCTTCATAGCCTTCCAAGTTCCTATTGCAATATTTTGCAGTTTATTTGGCTGCAAAAGGAGACGCTTATTTTGGGCGCTATGTAAACTACATAAGAGGGAAATCGCTGGCTCAACAGGTTTACGATGGCCTTTGCCAATGTACTTAAAAATAAATGCTTGATGCTTACTGAACACTTTTGCCGAAAACTTAGCTTGTTCGTAAGTCTGTAAAGATGCACTACAGCAGTGCTGAGTGCATGCGATCAGAAATTAGAATTGAAATCTAGGTTTAATTAAGAGCCCATTACTTTACCGGATTAATGGGTTAATTTTAATCGGATTACGGTTCACAAATTGCGCTTGAAAGTACAGTCCAAAAACCCAGATTAAGGGTCCATTTTTTTTAAATTTTTGCCCATGGCCTGAGCAGTGACACCAAATGTAAAATCACTCAAATTTGGCGGGCCTAAAAAACGGCCATTTTTTTCACATTTCGCCGTCGATTTTAGAATTAATAACACATATAGAAAATCGGGATCATACGATTATGTGCATACATGTGAGCTACTACTATGCCAAGTTTTAGTCTGATTGGCTTGATGTGGTTTGTGTTAGAACTGTCAATTAAGGGCTACTTTTAGGCTTTTTTGCGTACTTTTGCCTATGTAAATACACTGACAAACGCACTGAACCAAAAGTGCACCTTCAAGCTTAACATGTCTTATCTGAGGTTGGGGTGCCTTGGGGAAGTAACATATGTGAAAATAAGCAAAATTGGAGAACTCTGATTTTTGACCTGGGTAGCCCGCCCTTGACTTTTAGCGCGCGTCCGACTTATAGTCGCGCGTCCGACTTTTAGTCCGACTAAAATCACGCCGCTGACTTATTTAAAATCGCCTATTCCGATATGTGATTCCTAGTCTAAAATAAGTCCAGTCCATTTATTCCGGTGTCACGGTGTAAATTTTCCCCCGGTGTAAATTTTCCCCCCGGAAAAATTACCCCGGTGTAAATTTTCCCCCCGGAAAATTTGCACCGGGGTAGATTTTCCGGGGGGAAAATTCACACCAACCATATAATTTGACTGTTTTGAACGTATTTTTTCAAAACTGGCGATTTTGGCGATACAGTTGTTTATTTTTACGTATTTTTATTTATTTTTAATATTTTAAATTTGCACCTGGGTTGATTTTCCGGGAGGAAAATTCGCACCAATCACATAATTTGACTGTTTTGAAATTATTTTTTCAAAACTGGCCATTTTGGCGATAAGTTTATTTTTATGTATTTTGATCTGTTTATTTTTAATAATTATATTTAATAGTTGCACCGGGGTAGATTTTCCAGGAGGAAAATTCACACCAACCATATAATTCGACTGTTTTGAATTGATTTTTTCAACACTGGTGATTTTGACGATACCTAGCTGCATCCTGCATTTTGCCTGACTTTCGTTCAGTGTAACGGCTATAGCCACAGCGGTAGCTGCGACTGATGTTTATACGATATGGACGGGGCTACCGCAACGATAGTGAATTTGGCTAGTATAGACAAGTCTTGAAATCGGCACGTGTCGCTGCAACTCATCACCAGGGGCAATTGTGGTGATTTTAAGAGTCGATTCATAATTTGTAAGCACATAGGGACAAACGGATGAAAGGACGTCCAGTACTGAATGTCAGAATGGCTGATCGATTCATACTTTCGGCCGGTCAGCCGTATATGCCCGTTCATCCGTAATAAACGGCATAATTTCGTTTTGTCTTAGGTATAGCCGGCAAAGTTAATTTCAATTCAACTCTGCTGAAATTTTAAGGCATCGGACAATCAAACAAAGTATGAATCGCACCATTGTCCGTATGCCTGTAGGTGCGTTTGTCTGTATTAAGGCCGGTTCACACGAGGCAACGCGCAGGCAACGCGATTTTCAAGCAACGCGCGTCGCTTGCGCGTTGCCTGGTGGTTGGTTGCTTGAAAATCGCCTGCGAATTGCCTCGTGTGAACCGGCCTTTAACTTTTTATTACCAAAAGTAAAATGATTGAAACAAATAGTTCTAATACCGCTGGTAGAGTCGTTTCGTTATCCGTTACGCTGTTCTGTTTGGAAGCGGAAGCATTCGAGTCTCTGAAGGGACTTAGGTAGACATTGTTTTTGTTATATTGTATCGAAAATTTTCGACGAAACATGTACATCAAAGAAAAAACAAAATTTATTCCAAGCAAGTTTTCTTCATTTATGATCAAAATAGTCGAACAATTACTCGCCAAAGTCACTCACTCACTACCCTAAATATGTACCTTATAAATTAACCCCTTTTTGCAAATTTTAAATATTCAAAATAAATAAATAAAAACAAATAAATGTATCACCAAAATGGCCAATTTTGAAAAAATAAGTTCAAAACAGCCAAATTATGTGGTTGGTGTGAATTTTCCTCCCGGACAAATCCACCCCGGTGCAAATTTAAAATATTTATTAAAATTAAAAATAAAGAAAAATACGTAAAAATAAACAAATTTATCGCCAAAATCGCCAGTTTTGAAAAAGTACTTTCAAAACAGTCAAATTATATGATTGGTGTGAATTTTCCCCCCGGAAAATCTACCCCGGTGCAAATTTTCCGGGGGGAAAATTTACACCGGGGTAATTTTTCCGGGGGGAAAATTCACAGGGGGGAAAAATTACACCGTGACACCGGTAAAAGAATGGACCCAAACATTTAGCTGCGATTCAACTAAATCGATTCGACTGAAATTTAAATCAAGCTCGGAATTAGTGGTCTGCACTGTCGACCGAATGTAATTTTGCAGACGTCATTGAATACAAGGGACGGTATGGATCAATATATGTACAGCCGTATGTCCGTCCAGCCAATAAAATCACGCCACAATGTACGAAAAAACTTGAGCCACAAACTGCTCTTAAACACTATTGGTGGCGTTACTTTTTCTCAAGTTTGTCGGCTAACCCAACATACGGGCGTATGAATGGAGCCTCAGGCTCAATTTATACTTACAGCCGTGCCCCTGCCCGATGTCCGTTCTGCCGACAAAATGACGAAATAATCAGGTCACAGAAGCTGGCTGATCCACTGCACTAGGCTACTAGTGACGTCATTCTGCCGGCTGAACAGACATACGGACGAAAGTATATATGAATCGAGCCTAACCCTGTACTCTGTAGACACATATGCTTGCAAAAGCAAAGATAGCAAATACCGGATTACCTCGAATAAAAGCCCCCGTCAAGCCACTCATTAAATTATAAAGCCCCTGCCTTGAATAAAGCCCTTGTTTGGACTTTCACGAAACAATAAAGCCCCGGGACTTTAATTGAGGAAATACGGTACAGCCGGATCTCTTGTCGCCAGTGAATCCAAAATACACAACCGCACTTTTATTCAACAATCATTAAAATTTGCATCATTACATATATATAAAGCAAATATATTAAAAGTTGACATTACGAATAGTACTAAATTAATCGCTAACTTCCCGCTGGAAGAGGAAGAGTGTCATACTAGTCAATCTTTGCATATTTAACTAATCGTGATAATATTCTCCTTAGCAAGTACAAATTCAACCGAAGTCTGACCAAAAATTGCTGAGACCTGAGATAAAATAGGCGGCGTGATTTTTGTGACTAATGATAACAGCAACTCGTTTTTTCATAAAGAATTTGTTACTAAAATATTTCTGTTTCTCTCAGGGTTCAGCATTTTTTGGTCAAAGTTTAATACATATTTTTGTTGAATTTTTGTAGTAACAATTTTGGTCATGAAAAATTTTTCCAATATAGTGGGGATAAATATTTTTTCGCTAGACATACAAAGAATGAATCAATGTTGTCTGGTTCACATTTGAAAAATCCCGACGGTTCAATACAAAACAGGGATCAATTCATGCTTACAGCCGTATGACTGTTCTGCTGGCAAAAGTACGAATTAGAGTTCGCAAGCGGGTCGGGTCGGGTCGGGCTGGGTCGGGTTGAGATTTTCCGACCAGCGGTTTGAGCGGCTCAGTTCGGGTCAAAAATTTGGGTATAAATCCTAAATTCTGACGTTAAATTTTGCCTTTTTGACAATTTTCTCGAGCTAATGGACTTGACCACTAGACTGGAGATTCGCGGAGCGTATCACCTACATATCACGAAAAACAAATAACAAAAAACTGACAAGAAAATTTTGTACATATATTTGAGACTTTGTGTAGCAGCTTGACGAGAAGTCGGGTTGGTTCGGGTCGGGTCGGGTTGAAATTTATCTCGGGTCAGGTAGGGTCGAAAAATGTCGACCCGTTGCCAACTCTAGTATGAATGAATCACACCACGCATAAGGTATCAAGTGTAGGTTGTAGCGTCGTAATCATGCCAGTAAAAAATAGTCTAATATCTCAAAGCCTGATCAAAAATTGCTGGACCCTGAACCAAAGCCATATGCATGATTCCATTACGAAAAGTACGAATTTCAGCCACTAAGAGTGTAGCAACAGCAAGTAGTCGCGAAAATCAAACCACCTGTTACTCAGAGTTCAGCAGTTTTTGGTCAGACTAGTATATATCGTAGAATGACATTTTTCTCAACGTTCACAATCATCTAACAGCTGTGCTTCGAGAAATGGTTCTCCAAGCGGGCACGGAAATGTGATCTTTGAAAAATCGTCCATGATTTATGGTGACACTTCGCATGGCTTGCTTGATCTGTCCCACCTTCCATTCCGGTTCAGCCAAAACAGAGGAGCGATCAAAGGGACCCACTTGGGTTCGCTTCACCGATTCCATACAAAGATCCGTTCGTTTGAGCTCTGAAAATAACCAATGGTTGTTAGAAGTCGATTCAAACTTGCAGCCGTATGTCCGTTCAGCTGGAATACGAACAAAAAACACCAAATAGAGAAAGCACAGCTGCTTGTGGCGTGCTTTTTTCATAATTTTGCCGGCTGAACAGACATCCGTAAGTATGAATTTATCCTAAACATGAAAAAACCGACGAACATCTTTTTCATACTGAGTCCGCAAGATTGGTCGTTCGTGAGTTCTTTTCACATGGTGATCGGCATTTACAAAAAGTGCTACCAAAACACCTCTTTGTGTTTAGGGGGGGGGGGTGGGGCTTGTCTAATTTGAGTCCATTAAAACTTGTAGCACATTTTAGTGTACTACATATGTGTGACCAGAACGAAGTTTCGATTCCGACTGTTTCTATTTTCCGAACTATAATCCAAGATCATCCATAGCTAGCTCGTATAAACATAGCTAATGCACTTGGCTAATACGTCCTCAATAGTCTAAATCTAGGTCACCGCATCAGCGCATTCTTCAGAAGCCTAAGTCTCTTCAGAAGAAGCCTACTCTTCAAAATCAATTAGTGGGTACGAAGCCAGTATTAGTTTTGTTTAATTCCCTATAGGCCTATAGACGTCATGAAGCTGATGCTGACTCCGGCTTCACTACGTAAAGTATATATATATATATATATATATATATATATATATATATATATATATATATATATATATATATATATATATATATATATATATATATATATATATATAATATATATATAATATATATATATATATATATATATATATATATATATATATATATATATATATATATATATATATATATATATACACATACATACATACGGTTTTATGACGCTTTCCCTGCTGCAAAATATCCTGTCATGCTTTTGGTGACTCAAACTAAAATTTTTACAAGGTGACCGCCTAAAGCGGGAAGAACCGCTTTACCCACTAATACTCACATTCAAACAAAAAGTCACTTTTGAAACAGCGCAAACCAATAAATTGAAATGAACGATTTAGCTTAGAAATGATTTATTGTTCCATCCAGAGAAGAAACTACTGTTTTGATTCATGGTTGTTTTAATGCAAAACACTGCTGTACGCGCTGAAACGCCTTCATGGTTTGCGTGTAACTTCAGCTAGGTGTCGGCTGCATATTTTTGTCTGCGTATCTAAAAGTACGTTATTATCAATCAATCAATAAGTGATAGTGCTGTTACAGTAATTGTATTTTGCAGCCTCGGCAAAAAATTTGCCCATTTTTGCTAATATAACCCAAACCACTGTATAACTTTTTACTACTAATAATTTGAAAATTTAATTTTAAATGTTCTATTATTTCATCAACTATATAAAGTTATGAATTTTTAAAAGTAAAACCAAAATTTTCAATTATCAATGCTCCTTTGTTACTTAATGTTTACAAGTAAACAAACACTGCAACTAATTTTAAAATTGCATATTTTCAACAGAGCTTTGTCGGTCCGTTGAACTCAACGGCCGTTCAATGGCCTTTGAGCGGCCGTTGAACTAAACGGCCGTTGAAATTTGAAAAGTTTAAACGATTAGTTGGGAAAAATGATTAGTTGCGTGTTTTCAACTGTAAAATTTCTGAAACTCCGTAGATTTCAACGGAAAAATTTTGTTTATATATGTTCAATAGCAATGGAGAAAATGCAGAATTCAACGGAGAATTTTTCAACGGCCGTCGAGATAAACGCTACCCCCCCCCCCTCAGTTCAGTACCCGGTCGGGGGGGGGGTACCCCCCAACCTCATTTCAGCACATCAACGAAAGTCCTTGTTAGTGTCTTGAAATGAGGGGGGTACACCCCGCTCAACTGAAGACGGGGTACTGAACTGAGGGGGGGTACCCCCCCTCAGTCGAGTACGGGGTATAGTTTCTAAGGGGGGTCCCCCCTAGTTCGAGTACGGAGTCTTCAGTTGATGGGTACCCCCCCCCCCCTCAAAACCGTACATAAACGGCCTATTTCGCGCTCTGCATTGGACGCGCGCTGCTAGGCATAATAGGGAGAGTGTCATACTCTTCCTATTACGTACTCTTATTTGTATATATTTTGCATATAACCATCTTATTACTTTCCGATCATATTTGCATTATGTATGTGTTAGATGTGTGTAATTGTAAGTTACAGTGCAATCCATTAACTGAGAGTGCTATAATTTAAAAGCAATAGCTTGCAAGAAACTTAGACCTAAACATCTTATGTTTGAAAGACCCCCCCCCCC